>JAGPOW010002514.1:67143146-67173118 GCA_030014935.1 Caiman crocodilus | reverse complement strand
TATAGAAAATTAATATTCCTCTGCCCTTGGTTCCTGTCAAAAATGACAGGAACCAAGGGCAGTAAGGCCCAGGGGAAGCCTTGTGAGCTTCAGCAACAGTGGGGCCCGCCCCGCCCTCAGCTGGGGCGTCTCTCCTGGGAGCATGTGACTGTCCTGCCCCAGAACAGCAGGTAAGTGTGAGGAAGGAGAAGGGCTTGGGGGGGGCAGGGAAGCAGCCCCTTTCCTGCCCCATGCTGCAGCTACTCTCAGCCCACATGGGGTTGCTTGTGCATGCTCCAGACAGCCCTGCAGGCTGCAAGCGGCTGCAGCAGTGAGCACTGGCCATGAAGCAGGGGAGGAGCTGCTCCCCAGCCCCCCCACTCAACTTTTCCCTGAGCTCCTTCCCTGTGCAGAGAAAAGCGGCCCCTTGCCCTCCCCATGGCTGGCGCTCCTTGCTGCAGGCACTCGCAGTCCACACGAGGCTGTCCGGAGCAACCCCAGGCAGCCCCAGGCCATCTGCGAGTGGTGCAGCACAGGACACCAGGCATGAAGCAGGCAACGGTCAGACAGGGGGACTGCCCATGCCTGCTCCAGACAGCTCCAAGTGGGCTACAAGTGGCTGCAGTAGGCAGCACCAGCCACGGGGTGGGAGAGGGGCTGCTTTTCCCTGTGCTCAGCACCAGCTTTTTCCCTGCTGACAAACAGGAGGTTGGGGCTGTGAATTGCTCCCCACCTATACTGCAGGGCTGGGAGGCACTGGGAGTGAGTGGGCAGGGAGCCAGCAGGAGCACAGGGCCCACACCGGCACCTTGGGGCTAGTGCTGGTGGGGCCCAGAGCAGGGTGGCAGGAGCGCAAGGTCCCATCCAGCAGGGGCTCTATGGAGCCGGGCTAGCTACCCTATCTCCCTGCTGATACAGCCCAGCCCAGCTTCACAGACCCCTGCTAGCCTGCTCCCTGCTTTACGCCCCATTGATGCTGGCCCTGGGACACTGGTCCCAAGACACCAGGACACTGGTCCCAAGATGGTGACCAGGAGGGCAGGGCACCTGTCAAGGGGTGGGGCTACCCATGCAGCCCTCCCTAACCTGCCAAAACTGGGTAAGCAGCCCTCTGCCCAAAATAATTGCCCGCCCCTGTTATAGCAGATCAGCCCAGAGAATCAGACTGCCAAAACTTTCTGCCAAACTCTGCCTCCTCACTCCTCTGAGCAGTGTATCTAGGTTCAAGAGGAAATTTTGGTTCAATCTAATTACTGGACTATATTTCTTAACCTAATCTATCAGGATGTGCAGAACTAATTAACAGAACATCACTGAAAAAAAAATGAGAGTTTGGCTTGGCATGGGTAGGGGTCACAAAATTTTGCAACTGAGGGCCACTTTAAAGGAGCTTAACTCCAAACATGGGCCACTTCCAATCCAACACTGCCACCGGAGCTGGAGCTGCAGTCACTGCTCTCTCCCCTTCCCCTCCTCATGCCACTGCTGCCACGTTTCTCCACTGCCAAAACACCCAAGCCTCCCAAGCTCCCCAGGGGCTCCATGGGCTAAATTTGGCCCACAGGCCATAGATTCCCAACCCATGGGCTAAAGCATCTGACACATGCATTTTATATTGTTGGCTTTCTTTAAGGTCTAATTTAAGAGGCAGGCCACTTCAAAGGTAAACAATATACAAATACTCACTCGGTTTAGAGTAACTGTAATGTTAATGCTGAGATTTTAATTGCACGATTATGAATCTTGATTCTGCCCTTAGTACACCACTAAATATTTTATTCCATTACTTCAAACATAAGCAAGCATGTTTATGTGACGATAATTAAAGCAGGGCAGACACCTTTGAGACTAACAGAGGCATAAGCTTTCGTAGGTGACATATACTTTGTCAGCATATGTGCATTCCTAGCCACTCCACAGAAGTTAGAAATACGTCCTCTCCCTACCGATGAATGAGTAAAATAAGAGACATTGGCACTGGATTATAAAACATTAATGTAATGTCTCCACTGCCCAAAGTATTCTCCGAAGAGAGGTCACGTGCCCTGGTATTTAAGTGCTCCATCCCACAAGTCCACACCGAACACATGGGCATGATTCCTTTTTGGGCAGAGGCCCATCAGAAGAGTAGGATCAATGGGACCTCAAGATCATCTATAGTTAGAGCAACATTTGTCAGGAATGGTCTAACCAGTTCTGAAAAAGCCTCCAATGACAACCTTCCTAGGTAACCTCATAGTATTTAACTATCCTTATAGATTACATATTAGGAAAAACTTTTCCTCTAAATATTCCTTGCTACAAAATTAAACCACTTACATTTTGCCCTATCCACAGTGGCCATGCAGAACAAGGATCACCATCTTCTTTATGAAACATTCTTTTCTATATTAAAAGACTCAGTCTTCTCCTTTCTAAATTAAATAAACACAACTATTTCAACCTCTTCTCAGAGGCTACATTTTCTAGAACTCTTATTATATCTAGGTTGCATACCTAAAGTTTAACACTGAGAAAGTTATAAATAAGAGTATGCATTTGGTCTGAAAATGTTCTCTCAGCCTTATGTCATCTTACCAAAACAGCACTGTATTCTTTCCAGATCATTAGTATTCCATCCAGATCACAGAAACATTATTCTAAAGGAAAGATGAGACATATATTTGAACTCTGAGTCATTTTAATACTGCTAGTGGTTTGACACAGAAATTATCTATTAAAATTAGATAAACCTGGAATAGTAGCAGATTAACCACTAAGGGTTTCCTACTAATCCCACTCAGATGGGCTTTACTCAAATTCTTTGTAAATTCACCAGGCACTTAATCTGGTTTCTGACCCTTTGAAGTACAGTTTGAGCACAATAGTACTTGACACAATAAAACGTGATATGCATGGTCCTATTACAAAGCATATAGACAGATCAAAACCTTCAAATTCAAGGGCAGCTATGCATTAAAAAGTAAAACCAGATTGTTTGTGGGCAGGGAAGCACTTAATGGATAGAGTTCTCATCTGGGATCTCAGTATAAATCATTAAGTGCCCAGAAAGTGTTTGGAGATTTCCTCAGCTTCAGATTAGACCACCTGGGGAAGAAGAACCAGCAGCACACCTACAGGCTGGGAAACTCCCTTCTCATCAGCAGAGAGGCAGAAAAGGATCTTGGAGTCATTATTGATCCCAAAAGGAACATGGGCCGACAGTGTGGGGACGCGGTCAGGAAGGCCAACCGCATCTTGTCATGCATCCACAGATGCACCTCAAGCAAGGCCAAGGAGGCGATCCTCCCCCTCTGTGTGACACTGGTCAGGCCGCAGTTGGAGTACTGCATCCAGTTCTGGGCGCCGCACTTCAGGAGGGAGGTGGGCAGCATGGAGAGGGTCCAGAGGAGGGCCACCCACGTGATCAGGGGGCAGCAGGACAGGACCTATGAGGAGAGGCTAAGGGACCTGAACCTGTTCAGCCTCCACAAGAGAAGGCTGAGAGGGGATCTAGTGGCCATTTACAAACTAGTCAGAGGGGACCAGCAGGCATTGGGGGGTTCCTGTTCCCCCAAGCACTACCAGGAGTGACAAGGAATAATGGTCACAAGCTGGCAGAGGGTAGATTCAGGCTAGACATCAGGAGGTGCTACTTCACAGTCAGGGTGGCTAGGATCTAGAACCAACTTCCAAGAGAAGTGGTGCTGGCTCCCACCCTGGGGGACTTTAGGAGGAGACTATATGAACACCTTGCCAGGGTTGTTTGACCCCAATACTCTTGCCTGCTACCGCAGGGGTCAGACTTGATGATCTGCTCAGGTCCCTTCCAACCCTACCAACTATAAAACTATGAGACAGGGAAAAAAAATTTCTGCAAACCAGAGCTCTGAGCCCTTTGGATAAAGTGGGATGGAAATCTAAACAATAAATATATATAAAAAAAAAAAAAAATCAACCTATCATGTTGACCCAACTCATCTCCTATGAAGCACCAGGCACGCCTGTTTTAGGGGTGCAATGATAAAGATTTTTTGAATTGATACCGATTCGATTGCCAATATGCAACCCAGCAGCTTGGAGAGCAGCGTCCAGCTGGTAGGCCTGTTGGGTGCAAGGGGAGGGAGGAGCACCATTTGGGGGGGGGGGCGTGCCAAATCAAGGCCCCCATGGTGAGGAAGGGAATGGGGCTGGGGCAGATGCTGCTCAGCCAGGGCAGAGTGGGGCAGGCCATGGGATGGAGCCATGAGTGGCTTGTCTGGGGAGGGGGAAAGCACAGCTCCTGCCACTGTGCACACTCCTGGGAGAGGCATGTGGGGCATCTGGATCTGTGCGCAGGGCGAGGGCGCACTGCCACTGAGCACTTGGGGCCAGCACTGAGCTCTTCCCAGCAGGGGTCTGTCCCAGGGCTGCGGGCAGGCAGAGCGAGGCAGATGGCACTGGGAGGAGGGGAGCTACAGCAAATTCTGGGGTGGCTGTAGTCTCCCCATGGTCCTGCCTCCCAGTGCTGCTGTCACCCGCCCTGAACACAGCCCCAGCCCAACCCCCCCACCAGGAAGAGCCCGGCACCGTTCTCAACTCTGAGCATGCAGCCCGCCTTCACCCCATGCAGATCCAGGGGGCACATGCTCCCTATGCCTCCACTGGGGGTGCATGCAGCAGCAGGAGCTGTCCCACCCCCATGCCCTCCGGACTAGCTACTCACAGCTCTGCCCTGGGCAAAGCCTGCCCCAACCCCACTCCCTCCCTCACCACAGGGGCCTTGATCTGCACCCCTACTCCCCTTTCCACACCAACAGACTTACCAGCTAGACGTTGCTCTCTGAGATGCTGGGCTGCATTCCTGGCCTTGTGCATGCTATGCTTGCACACATGCATGTGGCATTTATTGGCAACTTTATCGGTCACATCAGCCAAAAAAGCTGATTGCCAATAATGTCAATTTTCATTTTATTGGTGCCAATATGATATGGATTGATGTATCAGTGCACCTCTAACCCATTTTGCTAAAAAACAAATAATTCTGTTACCCAACACCTGCAAACAGTGGAGAAACAAGTCTGAGAAACATATATTCACCATTGGTCAGTGTGGGGAGTGCTCCCATAACAGAACCTGTTTAGTTCTTCTGCAAAACATGTAAATGCTCTCAGGAAAGGTTTTCTAGTTTTGTAGGAAAGCACATAATAGGCTGCATAAAAAGGAGGTGGAATCTCCTCTGCTGGAGGTTTCTAAGGCTAGCTTAAATCAACTGTCAGGGGGATGTAAGGGCACCTATCCTGTCTCAGCACAGGGAAGTGGACTCCACGATCTGTTTTAGGCCCCTTCCAAACCAACATTTCTATTTAATAAAGATTTATTAGTCCCATTTTTATAGAGAAGAGAAACCATCATGTAAGTTTGAGGTGATCTGCAAAAGAAAAATATTGGATATGCCTTTTTACTTGCAAACTATGTAGACAAAAAGATCTTTTTAAAAATTCAGCATTGCAACCAGCTCCTTCAATTGCAGGTTGAGATGATTAACAATGAACAAACCCGAAGCCTCCACAAACTACAACAGCAGCAGATTTCACATTCCTAAAATGTATTTGGTAAACACGAAACAATCCTTCCGATTTCTGCCTGTAAAGCACTGAAAAACAACACACAAAGCAAGTATTTTTCCTCCTGTGCAGGTATTTGTCCACGGAAGACAAATATATCCTAGGGTGAGATTTGAAGTCACAAGATTCTGGTTCCCAGTCCTATTCTGAAGTTGCAGCTCTAGTCACTAGTATTGCTTATCCAAGACCAAACTCGTAATAGGAGAAAGAACTCTGCATTTTAAGCAGTAGCTAAGTGTGTAATCACTGGAGAACAAGGTAGAGGAAAGCTGTAGCACAAGCAGTAATAAGTTCTCTTACCAACAGAGGGTGGGATTGCAGCCAGACAAGGTCATCAATTCTAAGGAAGCTGCTCAGCAGCAACACTGCATTAAGTGTCTATGACATGTACTAGAAAGAAATGATTACTGGTCCAGGGCTCTCTAAGCTTCCAAAAACAGCTGAGTGAAAGCAGCACCCAACTGACTGTTCATACCATTCACCAGGCTATATTCCAAAGCTCAGATGTGAAAATAACCTTGCAGCTCTTCACCACTATCCCTCCATGACAGCAAGACAGCCTGCAGACCTGTCTTAATTTCAAGAGGCTTTAGTATAATCATAACACCTGAAATAAGCCCTGTATGTAGTTCAAGTAACCAAACTCAATTTTGGCTTGCTAAATAAAAGGTTCCAGGAAATATTATCAGATTACAAAATAATGACACTAGTAAAAGAAAACTAAACGTGTGGGTCTGAAAGAAATCCTTACATATTAAAACTGATTTTTTTTAAATTACTAGCTGAAACCTACAAAACATTTGCAATTCAAGTTTTATTGCAAAAGTATTTCTTTAAATACAGGATTTTTAATTATCCTTTGACCGAATACTTTAACAGAATGAAAACTCCTCACCCTCAAAAAGGCTACACAACCTAAATACAGATACAGGAATATAAATACATATGTTGTCAAAAGTCTGGCCTTGTAATTTGTTTATAGTCACAGAATAAGAGGGCCTTTGTACATGTGACCAAGGGCCCTTGTACACATGAGGAAATTGTCCCTTTTAGAGGTTTAATTGCCCTTTTTAACTATTTAATTGCATAATAGCGTACACTTGTCGTGGCATGTTACTATTAAATTTCATAACAGCATATATGTTCGGCAGCGTATTTTGATTTAAATGACCATTTTATGCAGAAAACTAAAACAAATCCCATGTACTTTAGTTTGCTATGTAACAAATTACAGTGGTATTCTTCACATGTACAAGGGCCCTATCAAGAGAAGGCGGTGTGCGGGCTGCTGGAAGCTCAGGCGTGGCCAGGGAAACTTGGGCTTGGTGGGCTTCCAGTGCCCCATGCACCATCCCTGCCACCTTCTCCGGCTGTCAGTACACCCAGCCACCCTCCTGCCACATTGCCAGGGCAGACAGCCCATGTCCAGATGGCGGGAATGGTACACGGGGCGTTAGAAGCCCGTCAAACCTGAGCTTCCCTGAGCGTGCCTGAGCTTCGAGTGCCCCATAGCCCGTTGGATCTAGTGGGTGATACCCGAGAGATGGGGCTGCACCCATGCAGGTAGCACCCAGCCCAGGTCGCCCCGGGGGGCACCACCACTGCACAGGACAGCACCAGGCCCCCCAGCAGCTCAGGGGCTGCGCAACCCACGGCAGCTCATGAGGCAGGTTCCATCGAGGGAAAAAAAGGGGAAAAAAATAGCAAGCAGCAAGAGGCCTGATATCTGTGGATGGGTCATGCAGACCCCTCTGCGGTGGTAGCAGCCCCCAGGCAGCACCCACACCCCAGGCAGCACCCACCCGTAGCACCCGGGCAATCCCAGGGGGCACCGCCACCATAGTGGGAAGCACCAGGGCCCCCCCGCAGCTCACTCCTAGGCTGCAGGAGAAGTGAGCAGGCTCCAGGAAACGAATTGGACAGAGGCCTGCATGGGCCCCCGGCCCCAGGTTGGGGTCTAGCTACCCACCTTCCTCCCCGCACAGCCTTGGGTTCGAGCCCACTCCCTCCCCTCCCCGCCCACTGCTTCAGGTCCAGGCTCATTCCCCGCCCCCCCATTGTTCCTCTCAGTTCTGCTGTCATGGCAGCGCTCCACCATGTGTCTATCTGTGCAAAGCACTCTGATTGGCTGCCGAGACAACCAACCAGAGTGCAAATAAAGCTTTATGGATCAACAGACAGACAGACAAAGGCTTTTACAATATTAGTATTTTTTTCATTTTGGAGTTTGTATTTTAAAGTTATTTCAGCTGAAACAACAAAAGCTTACTTTATTATAAATTACCAGAAATAACGGGAAGCAAATAAAGTAGTAATAATAATAATAATAATAATAATAATGTTTCTGTTCCACACCATTTGAAAGGGTACAATGGAAAGCTTTGTAAAAAAGGTATCTTATATTAACACTTATCATCTTCTTAATGAAATAAAACCATTTACCAACACCAAAATCTGGTGGCATTGATACCAGCCATGGTTTCCTTCTACAACAAAAAGGTAACAGGTACAAGACTCTCTACCATTTGACTTTGGGGTCCAGAAAACTGCTTATGCAGAGTCAGCAGTCCCTGATTCTCAGCACTGGACCTGGTTAAGCAAGAACCATTTTGTTCAAGCTGGACCTTCAGGGCTGGTGTGGAAAGATGCAAGCATGTACTTTCTTTGTACAGAACTGGGCACAGAACTGCATAGCAAGTGATTCTCCAGAGGCAACCTCTGGATCTTCAATACAAAGTTCAGCTAACCCAGATGAATCTAGGAACAGTGTTGCACATACTGGACAAAGCCAGTTAAGCAGTGCAAAGACCTCAGCATAAGATCCACTGAACCAAATGGATCCAGAGACCATACACAAGTCACACTCCAAAAACAGTTGCCTTATAGCACCAGAAGTGATAAAGCAGAACAAACCTAGGGATTAGTGTCAGTTTTGCCAAGCAGACTATGCTGAACAAGTTTCAAAATTCAACATTACATTTACACTGCCTGACTTGGATGACCTAGCCTCAGCTTCCTCCAAAAGTATTCCGGCAAAATGGCCTTCCAACTTTTTGTGGCTCCAAATGATGTCTGTATCCTATGGGTCTCTCTCTCCCACCCACCCCCAACACTTTTAAAGAAAGCTGACTACCTATAACAAACAGCTTCTAATGGGCAGAAGAACAGGAACTGAGGGTACTGAGACTAAATCCCAGCTAACTACACCTTTGATAATTAGGAGAAAGTAAAAGGTTGGCGCCACACCCCCTTTTGTGCCCTCAGAACCATCCATTAGGATGTATAAGGCTGAGTGGCAGAAACAACGTCGTCTATCACAAGATTTGAAGAACTGGGAACATGCAGGAATCATATAAAAATGATTTTTTTTAAATGAAACATGGACTTTTACAAGTTGTCTAATGAAATTCACAAAAGAGAAGTTCATTCAAAAGACTGAAAATATATATAGAAAATATATATAGAAATATTGTCAAGATTGCCCAAAGCAATGTATTTGGGAGGAAAAAAGCCTTTATCATATATTATAAAATACATTGAAAAAAACCTGAAGAGTCTTAGCCAACTCCAACATTTTCCTGGTCTACAAAGATTTTTTTAAATTTCATAATTTTTCCTGCTGTCCTGATTCAGGATAAAATCCTTAAAAAAATCTGTAAAATAACAATGAGGTTAATAAAAACATTGTTTCAATAATCTCAAAGCCTTTCATTTATCTTCCTCCATTATAAGTATAAATTACAACTTTGAAATAAACCCAGAAATCTGCTGGTTTTCAAAGCACATTATGAACCAGAATGTTTTGATATAAATTACAATTGTTTCCAAAAGAAGGATTTTTATTATTTCACTGAAACACCTTTTAATTCACTGAAACAAATTCTCTTTGTTATTGCAAATGGCACTTGTTGTGATTAATTGGCTTTTTCCAATGAGAAAATACTATATCAGAAAGCTCCCAGACAGGTCTTTCAGCATCTCAAATACTGCTGCATTACACTAGTTGGCCTTTCAGGTAGATTTTTAAATGGTTCATAAAATATATCTGCAAGTCTTTTGTCATGCAAGATCTCACTTTTCCTAGACAAGAATTTTGCTCCCAATTTAGTCGGTCAGAGTTCACAAGAAACTTGCTTACTTACGCAGGAACGTTTTCAAATTCTTCTGCTGTTATTATGAGTACTTCTTTAATAAATTTAGGCTCTTTTGCAGATTTCTTTGCACGTTCAGGTTCTGTGCTGTTGCTCTGTTCTTCAGACTTTCCAAATAGTCCCGTGGTGCTGTTAAGTGATTGAAGATTAGGTATTTAAGTGGATAAGCAAATGTGCACACAGGAACAAGATGCATTTACTCAGTAGTAGAAATAAATTATGGCTTATGTTACATCATACAAACAAAAATTTGCAATCTTCTCCCAGGTTTTTTCAGGAAAAAATTGTCTTCATTAATCTATACCATAGTTTACTTCATTATACTACTTTTTTTTCTGTTAGGCTGTGAACAGATAAATTGAAAGCAATTCAACTGCAAGACAGAGCAACTAGAATTTCAGTATGCTATTGTATTTCACAAAACAAGAGACTGATTCATAATTTAGTCCTGACTCACAAAGATGAACCAAAACATAGAGCTATTAATATAAACCATCCAATTCTAAACACCTTAAACCTCTTATTTAAACCTATGGTTCCAATCTTGGCAAGGCTGACTCATCCACTTACTATCTGATCTGTTGAATGAGATCTGAAAAGCCAAGAGCTACGTGAACACTAAAAATCCCACAGAAACACTGTATGGATTTGCCCCCACTTCCAACCCTCCACTAGCTCAATATCCATAGGGAAAAAAAATCTCTCCTCTCCCACTGTCTGCCCAGATGCTATACTCCTTTCTATACATCCTAAGCAGCGATGCACAGAGAGGAAGTCATTTCACTGATTTATGTAGTGTTTGCTAAGTGCACTTAAGTGCTAAGTTATTCTACGGGGGTGAAAAGTGCTGTGTAAACATAAGAAATGATTAAAGCAGTGGTAGAGGTTCAATGTTCAGTTTTGGCCCACTATACAGTATCTCACCATAAAAAACATCTTGTAGAAGAGCTGCTCTCACTCCTCCAGCATTCTGCCATTATGCCCAAACTCTAACCACCCCTACACCTCTGAGCAACCACTGACCCACCAGGCCCTCAAGTGCTTCTGCTTCAGAGTAATCTTCCTCCATGCTGCTACATGCTCTGCTCTTGTTAAATCTCAGAGAGCCTATGGGGACCAGGGAAGGTGGCAAGGAAGAGAAAATGATGAACCAAAGACAAGAAGGGACAGGACAGTGGAAATAGAGTCCATACCAAAATCTGGATATAGTGCATTCGAAAATAACTCTACACACCCTCCTGCAGAATAGGAGTTTAAAAGATGTCAACTGGCCCATTCATCTAAAGCAATGGCTACCAGCCTTTGTAGCAGGCATGCCACAAAGTAAGATCCACACCCTTCCCAGAGGGATGCCTTACAACACATTAAGGACTGAAACAGCAACCCTGCAAAGTAACACACTGAGCAGATTCAAGGATGGCCCAGGACAAGACTAGGTGCCTTATACATTTGATGGTCAAATGATTGAAACAATTCTGAAAGCTTTGTCCAGCTTTGTTCATCTTGGTAAGTAGGGGTGCACCACTAAAGATTTTTTTGGCTGATACAGTGCCAATAGCCAGTTATTAACCAGCTATATCGACTGATTACAATCTCATCGCCTATTTACAGGTGCTGCCCAGACAGGGCGGTGAATGGGAGCCTGGGACCCGGAGCAGGACTGTGCCACAGGCAGCTCATCCAGGGAGCCGTCATTGCTTGAACCCCTGGGGGAAGCATGGGGGCCATGTGGCCCCACCAGATTTGTGCATGGAGCAGAGGCAGGCTGCCTACTGTGGGCTCAGGGACAGGGATCATGCCAGCCTGTTCCTGGTTTGGAGGGCTGGGCTCAGAGCAGGCAGGACTGGGGTGGGCTCAGCTGCACGGAGCAGGTGGCAGCACTGGGCAGGGTGGCTATAGGGAGGCTAAGGCAAATTTTGGGGTGGCTGTAGCCCCACAAGCTCCCACTGCTCAGGGCACTTCGCTCTGCTGCCTGTCCCTCAGGAGCCCTGCAGCGGGGGCTCCCAAGGGAAAGGCAGCACAAAAGGGTGCCATCCCATCCCACTCCCACCTGCTCCAAGCCCAGCCCCAGTCCAGCCCCTCCACCAGGAAGAGGCTGGCACCATCCCTGGCCCCAAGTCCAAAGAGAGCAACCCACCTCCACCCCACTTAAAAATCCAGGGGGCCACATGCCTCATGCCTCCCCCAGGGGTACACGCAGCAGTAGGGAGCTGTTTTCCCCTCACACACACACCCCCTGAACATGCTGCAGACAGCTCCATCCCGCTCCAAGCCCCAGGTTCCCATTCACCATCCTGGCTGGGCAGCACCTACCCCTGCCCTACTCCCTTCCTCATCATGGGAGTCTCGATCTGCACCCCCACACCTCTTCCCTCCCACAGACTTACCTGCAGGGCACTGCTCTCCATGTTGCTGGGCTTCGTTCTTGGCCACATGCATGCATGAGGCTGTGCGCATTCAAGTGGGCTTAATTATCAGTGACATTATCAGCTACACCAGCCAAAAAAGCTGATAGCTGATGATATTAATTTTCCTTTTATCGGTGCTGATCCAATATGCAACCGATTTATTGGTACGCCTGTCAGTTAGTGTGAGCCCCTGCTTGTGGGGGCGGGTGGTTGCGCCTGTCACAGCAAACACTTGTCAACTACTGGGTGTATGCATGTGCACAATGGGGGGGGGGGGAAACAGAACCATTGCCCAGAGAGCACTTAATGGAACAAAATGACCATAAATTCCATGCTTGATGAGATATGAATTAGCACATTAATTATCCCTTATTCTGTTGCCTTCTTGCAACCAATCCTACCCCAAAAGGAACCACCCTGAACACATTTCTTTGCAATTTATGGCACCACAATGTACTTGAATAGCCTTCTGAAGAAAGCATTCTTGTGGGTAATATCCTTTATTGTAGGGGTTTGCCCTTGAGATGGTCCTCAGGGGTATATGTTGGTGGGCAGAAACTAAGTGCCACCATGCTGCTGACCTGATGAGGGGGAAGCTCAAACATGGCAGCTGCCTCCGCTCCACATCTGGCTACTCACCACCCCCCTCCACTTGGCATCCAGCCATGCAGCACCCTTCCCCCTCAACATCCGGCCACATGCCATTCCCTACTCGGCTGTGCACCCAAACCCCCAGCTCGGCGGCCGGGAGTACACTGCTCCAAATCCGGACACCAGAGGGGTACAATGATGCAGTAAGGTTGAAAACCTGTGCTTTACTGAATCAAACATTTGGGGTATCATGGTACCCTTCTCCTCAGGGAAAGTCCTTTTAAAGCTGCAATGTGGGATGGAAACTATGAGAAATTTCAAAGCAACCAGCTCTAGGAATAAGGAAAGAAGAACCCACAAGCCTCTCTCCCCATACCTCATCATCCCCTATCTTGGTTGGAGAGCAAAAGTGGTAGCTCAGAAGCAGAGGGCAAGAAAGCCCATCCCAACACCTGCTGATCCTGCCAGCACCCCCCTCCCAGTTGAGCCTGGAACCCCACTGTCAGTAAGAAGGAAGTGAAAATGAGCAGGTGGCTTTCCGTGACCAATTGGAAAAGCAGGAGAGATCTTAGCGGGCCCTGCTCTCTACCCAGCCCCGCAAGTACCATGAGTATTGTGTCATATCACTTCTGCTCCCCCTGGCAACCCTTCTACGCTTCACTGTGCTCCTACCCCAAATGAGCCTGGGACTCTGCCAGCTGGTGTCTAGACTGTTCCACCCACACAACTGAGCACCCCCAGTCAACCAGACAGATTTTGATAAGACTAACAATGTTCTTCATTGAACTCAAATCAGTCAATGTTTTTGAGAAGCAGGAGCCTCTAGGAAGGGATTCCAGAATCACTTGGGGTAGGAGTAAGTAGCCAGATGTTCAGAAGGGGCCACATGACCTCCTATTTCTGGTTTTCAGGGGGCTGGGTGCTTTGGAGGGCCCCCCACGAGAACTCAGGTTTTGCCTGCACTGGTATTTCCATCTCCCTGCCATGGGTCCCTTTGGGTTGAGAGTTGCATCTCTTTTGGACATGCCAACTGAATTCTTTCTAGTTTGACCTACTGACAAGCCAACCTAGTTTCTATTTTAACCCTCAGTAGCTTTTTCAACACAGTTCCCTCCAAAGGGGAAGTAAATATAGGTACATTAACTCAGATAAATCAGCTGCAATTGGTTTGGGCAGAATTAGAGCCATAATTTTTTATCCCCAGTCTGACAGATGCAAAAGAACTAGATGATTTTGTAAAATTCTATGTTGAGGGGGCAGGAGGCTTATCTTGGGAAATATTGCTCAAATTACAGTAAATCTGACTTGCTTCTTGTTTCACCTCCTTCCTACCCACAAGGCACTGAAAATTTAAAGAGTCTGATTCAACAAAGGAATTTTAGAGCACTTACAATATGTAGCTTTTAAACAAAAAATGACACTAAGCTTTAAGTATAGCAGTATTGGTTTTCAGCTCAAAACACCACTTGCTGTCACTGTAGGAGGTTCCCTGTAGAGCTCCCATGCCATCATTGGCCTCCCACTGCTTTTTCTCATGGGATCACCATGTAAATAACAATACCTTGTAGCAACCATTAGCACTGCAAAGCTAAAACATCCATCCTACTTTATATACAACTCTGGGTCCCAAAGTTTTGCATTTAACATGTCATATTAGCAGTACAGTAATTTTCACACAGCCCATTTCAATGGCAGTAGCAAATTCATATAGACAAGTATTACATACCAGCTTTGATTTGTTTTGGGTAGGTGAGGAGGAATATTTTCACTAAGGTGCAGCACTTCATTATAGTCCCTCTCAGCAGATTCCTGGATCTCCTGAAATAAAGAACACTGAATTTTTTTCAGGAGTTTGAAGTCACTGAAACATGAATCAAATGAGAGTCTAATGTCTAGAGGCATGAAAATGGTCTTTATCAAATACACTGACTGTCAAACTTTCCCAGTTCTGGACTATTTCCTCTAATCCCAACAGCAATCGGTGGAACCCAAAAAAACAACTGCTTCTCATTCAAAAGAGCTGATCCAGATAGAGGGGAAAGACAAAAAAATAAACTTGGCTGCAAAAGTGCCACCTGCACTAGGAAGTTTTACTAATAAAATTTGCCTTCTTTCAGAACATTTTGGTATATAACCATACTTTAATATTATGTGCTCTATATAAAATGCTGAATTATGTCAGTCAACCTGACGCCACATGGGTAGCCAAAAAATCTTCAAGATCCAGATGAACCCTAAGGGAAGAACTCAAGGAAGTCAGCGAGGCGTTTTAGTGCATGGTGCTCTCCATCTCATCTCTATCTAGCACTTTGTCTCTTTCTCTACCCTGTGTGTGTAGGAGTAAAGAACAGGGACCTACTGAGTTCATAGCAGAAACGGGGCACACTGTGGTCCTTTAATCTTGCAGGTTGCCCTGTGCACGCCCTCCACTGCTGATTGGTGGAGGGGCTCCACTTACAGCTTACTCCTGATTGGCAAGGAGGCGAAAAATGTGGTTTTAAATATGGTACCATTGTTGCCTCCCACCACTGATTGGCTGGGGGCCCTGCTGCTTCCTGCTGACTGGCAAGGAGACAAAAATGCGTTTAAAACAGCACTTTTCATTTCCCTGCCAATCAGGAGGGAGCAGCAGTGCCCCTCCCTCTGCCAATCAGTGGTGAGGGGAGAGGGAGGAAGAGAGGGGCTCACGGGAGAAGATACAAGAATAAAGAAGCTGCCACGTACCCCACTTCCATGTAAATTTGGTAAGTCCCTAAGAATAAAGGAATTGCCATTTGAAGAAGACAGTGTATTTTTCCTGCTGGTGTAGTTATACCACATCCCCAAATGACTGGTCAAGGGAAGTGATTCTTCTACTCTATCCAGCCTTTGTGAGGTTTCAGCTAAAGTAAGGTATCTAGTTTTGGGAATCATATTTGTGGAAAGACGTAGAGAAATGGGAAAGAATCTAGCAGAGAGGAACAAAACTGATTAGAAGTTTTGGAAACATGATGGATGGGGAAAAAGCTATAAGAACGGTAAGAACTAGAATTATTTAGTCTAGGATTTAGTTTTATGATGCTTTGTAAATAACACCAACCTTTTCTAACCATCCGATGTTAACATCAGCACCTTAGTGATGCATGAAAAAGTATGCCTTCCTGCTCACATACTGAGAAGCAAGATAGGCAGAATTTGGATATTTCTTCCACCACAATTTTCATCGAATCCCTCTTATTTCCTGCATAATGCCCACTCACAATCTTATAAGACAGGACACACCCAATGGCCTTGCACATGTAGAAGACACCTGTACCCACTGGACATTCTCCAGCACCAAACTGGTTGCCCACAAGCTGCTATAAGTCCAATCTTGCAAGCTTCCAAAGAGCTACTGCACCCCACTTTTCACTGTAAAAGCAGCTTTCATTTTGGTGCATCCAAGCTCAAAGATTGAGGCAAGCTCAGCAAATGACTCCAAGAATGTGACCCTCTGTATCCTCCGCTGACTGTCTAAAATCTACACCACAATCTAATCCCATCCCCACCCCCTCACTGTGCTCAATTCACAGACCCAGGCACGCTGTTCCATACAGTGTAGCTGTTCAGTGTGCCTGCAGCAGCTTGCAGTTTTCACTCACTGTCAATCATCTACTTCTTCTCAAAATTATCATTTTCACTGATGAACAACCAGCTGTTGTGGTAAACAAATTTCTGCAATACACAGAATGAGACATGAGAAATCTGCTGATTTGTTCAGTGTCTGTGCTTCTGCCAGCAAAATGGGAGATGCACTGAAAGAGTATGAGGCTCAGATTACGAGGTCTAAAGGAAGAGCTGTGGGGAATGAATGAACCAACACAAAAAGAAAAGTTATGGAATATGACAGGGGAAGCTGTGGGAACCCAATTCCTAGGAAAGGCAGCCAGATGTATGCACACTAACAGGGCAGCAGTCATAACACTTTCTAATGCAGACATAGGCTTAAAAAAGTCAAGAGCTCCAAAGGCTTCATGTTAACACGCAAACACACCCAGTGTTGATCTGAGGCCACAGACCAAGACTGACCATTAATTAAGAAATAATTAAGAAATAATTCTGCATGTTATTTCATTCTGCACCATTTCATTTTTGTTCCTGCCTTTTTATGACTAAATTCTGTCATTTAATTTAGACAGGAACTTAAGTTTTTGAAGAGTATGCCCCTACCTGCTGTTTATCCCTCCACCTGAAGTTATAATCTCAAGTGACATAATTTCCACAACAATTAATTGCTTTTAAAGACTCATATTTTCTACCAATACCAGCAGAAACTCTTGTAAACAAGATTTCATTTGCAATAGATTGATAGAAGGTTGCCAGAGTTAGTACATCAATATCAGAGTACATCAACACATGTAGTACATCAATATGGGGAGAGGACAGTGAAAATTAGGCAGTGAGGTTTTATACAAGGGATGCATTTTATATTACTGGCCAGTTCTGATTTGGTGGCAGACTGTCATAGTCCTTTGGCACCCTAAAGGGTCTTTTTTCATATATGATTTCATCATTTCTTCGCAATTCCCCTTTATTAAGTTTGATTATGACCAAAAGTTAAGGAAAATAAAAAGATGAGATAGTATTGTCCTGTTGAACTATAATCATCCCCAAAAATATATGAACAGTACATTAAAAAAGGTCACAGGGCTAGCACATACACTGAACTCTGATGAACACTAAAGCATGAACAAAAAAGGTATACAACTCTTTTCATGCTGACAACATTGTCAGTTGGAAAAATATTCTATGTAGCGACATATATGTAAATATGAAATATGCCTGTTGGCTTCAAAATTATTCAGGGTTTGCCCAAGTCAAATGGATAATTAAGGACACACATTTCACAGCAGCTGAGCTCACTATTGGTTTTTTGCAGGGGGAAGGGGAGAACAAGTCACCTGTATTAAGAAGAAAGAAGCGTTAATTTGTAGAGAACATTTCCAATTTAATTATGATAGAAAAGCCTGAACTGAAGCCCACTGGCACATTCCCCAGGTTCACAAACATCAGTCAACATAACTTCATTATTGCAATTAATGCGCTATATTCATCAGTAGCACTTGCTTTTTGTAACTTCATTATTAACTCAAAGACATAACACTTAAGAAGCTAAGTTTTGTCTGAGCAACACCTCTGAAGCTTCCATTTATGTATTGAGAAGCAACCTTAAACAAAATAAGATTACCTTAAGTGTATTTTTCAGTTTTTCTTGATGCTGAACTTCTATTTCCATTCTATTCAGGAGTTCATTTAAAAGAGACATCTCATTTCCGATTTTACATAGCACAGACTTCAAGGATGGCTCCTGATCTGTCAAAGAGGGACAAAGTACAAAACAGAAATAAACTAACAGCCCAGTTCACACTACAGGATTCTCCCCACCCCATGAGCGAAGTATGGCACATCCCTTCCCTACTTTTTTCCTTCTCACACTGGAGTCACTGCCCTCCCAGCAAAGATAGAGAGACCATGCTCTTTAAAGAGGGGTTAATATTCTCTTGAATAAAGTACTCGGTGCTATCCCAGAGAAGAATACTGGAGCTAGAACTAGAACAATCTGGAATATGGTGTCGGCTAACCACATCAAGTCAGGGTTACAAATATGCCTTAAGGTTGAAAAAGTCAAGCATTCAAAAACAGAAAATGCAAGAATTAAAATAGCCCATGCAGCCTTAATTTGGTCCCCTGTACATATGCATCTGAGTCTTTAATTACATGATCGCATCCTTTTTTTCCATAGCTGTATCCCTAATTTTCATTCACAATAGCTACTGATCCCCCTTTCCTCCAAAGACTTGTCCAATCCCTTTTTGAATCTGGCTAAACTGTCAGTTTCTACAATATCTGATTGCAGTAAATTCCACACTTCAATTACACGCTGTATGAAAAAGAGCATCCTTTTGTTAGTTTTAAATTTACTACCCACTAGTTTTATTTTGCAATCCCCCAGTTCTTATATTGTTAGAGAGAGTAAATCAATCCCTATTTCCTTTGTCTTCACCATCTAGTATTTTGTAAACCCTTATCTTGTGCCTGCTCGAGCATCTCTTTGCCAAACTGAATAGGGCAAAGAGATCTCTTTAGTCTTTCCTCACATGGAAGTCTGTCCATGCCATTAATCATTCTTGCTGCCCTTCTCTGTACCTTCTCTAGCTCTTCTACATCCTTTTTGAGGTGTGGGGAGCAGAACTGGCACCAAGACTCATTTTACTGAATACTACTGAAACCCTCCTCTGAACATAATTTCATTTCCTCACAGGTCTTTTCCATGGCGCTCCCCACTATGCCATCTCCTGGGCTCAAACATTGGTGTATTTATTTTCACAACAACCCTGTGAAGGAAAATTGTGGGTAATACCCCTGTTTTACACTTGGAAAGCTGAGGCACATAAAACTTACAGTCAGGAATATCCACTAATTTTAGGTGCTCATTTGAGATACCCCGGCCCTGACTTCTCAGAGTACTTTGCATGATATGGAACTCTGCATATTCCATCACAGCTCTCCCCTACTTCGGTGCAGCTATGCGTGCTCAGCACTTTTGCAAGTCTGCCTATAGGATCTCAGCCACCAGCAAATGGCTTGATTTATGTGACACGTCTAGAATCACAGGAACACTATAGTAGAAGAAGGAACAGAATCCAGGTCTCTAGGGCAGCATTCATCTGCCTGAGCCAGGAGATCCAGATACATTGCCAAGAACAGCTCTTTTCTGTCTTGAATGAGGCACAGGCCTGTCAAAAAAGTATATGATCATAAAATTAAGGATTTTATCATCATGATGCACAAGGAGAAGGCTAAGGTTACATCAGCAACTTTAACTGGCATTTATTAACTTAAGTACTTAACTTTGAAAGCCCAACATTGTTCTTTTATAATTTTTTCCTGTTACTCAGATTCTTTTTAAAGAAAACTGAAAAACAGAAATTGCACTGTATAGCAGCACGCTGATTCTACAAGGTTGATCAAAGTTGAAGCCTTTAGATCTACTGCAAAGGTTTTTGTTCTTTTTAAGTAAGTGATCACAGTAACAGGTTTTCATCCTTATCCAAACTCTCTTTAACAGGGGAGGAAACCTACTTTGTTAGTGGGTTTCACAGCCATTTAAGGACCACAGAAGAATGGGGAGACTCAGGAATTCTGAGATCCATTGTAGGCCCTGTAAGGTCAGAAGTGCCTACCATTTTTTCAAAGCTCAACTGCTTTTGATCCTTTTCCCAAATCCTGCCTGCTCCCTACCTCTAGCTTCTTCTCCCAGTCTCTTTCTCCTTTCCTATCAAATCCCAATCTTTCCTCTGATCTCCTTGCCCAGCCAGTCCTATTCTCCTAGCCCCCAAGGCCAAAGTTCTCACCTCCCTTGATACACAGTCTCTTATCCGCCTCACATCCAGCTCTCCTCCCAGGCACAAGCTCCTTGTCCAATTGAGTTCCCATCCTGCCCTGCCCAACGTCCTCTAACAGACACTGCTTCATACTCCTATTTAGAACTGGTCAAAATATTTAGGAAAATACTTTCTTCAGAGTCATACATGCCAGTCTAACAAAAGCAAGATCTTTGTGACAGGGGTGACACGTGACAGGGTCCTTTTCAACATATGTCCTAGTAAAAAATTCTGTAAGTTTGAAAATTGTCTAAACATTTTTATGGTGTTGGAGTGATATTGTAGCCCTGATGGTCTAGGAATTATGCAATGGACAAAGTTTTTTGTGGATAATAACTTTTACTGACCAACTGCTTGGTTAGGATAAAGCTAGACAAGCTTGTGAATGCAAAGCATTCTTGCATTTGGAAAGCTGTCCAACTTTACCCCAATCATGCAGCCAGTCCAATAAAGATATTACCCATAAAAATCCTTGAATCTAAACCCTCTGACATTTTCAAAAGACAAAATTCTATGTTCTAAGCTAAAGCAACATTTGTTTTGAACTTCATATGAAAAAGCAAATGTTTAAATCAGTGGTTCTCAGCCCTCAGAACCAGGGCACCCTTCCACCACCATTGGAACATGGCAGCACCCCCATGTGAGAACAGTGCTGGGGCTGCCTCTGCTTACCTCAGTGCTTCTCAACCGGGTGCTGCTGCCTCCAAGTAAAAACTGTTCCACATACCTGCTGCCCAGTCAGCTCAGGGAAAGCTGTGGCATGTGCAAACACGCCTCCTGCATTAGTGTTCTCTACTAACCCTAATGCAGACAGGACAGCTGTCTCAGGTTGTAGCCCTTCCTGGTCTGGCCACCCCACCCATGCTTTTCCCAGCAACAGAAACACCCGTAGGTGGAACTGCCCTATGCACCTGTCAGGAGGAGCATCGTGGGGGCTGGACCAGGAAGGGCTACAGCCATAACTAGCTCTCCTGCCTACTCTAGTGTTATCAGACAGCTCTAATAGAGGAGGAGCTTATGCACCTGCCATGCCCCTGAAAACAAGGTAGTTTCACTTGACTGCCAGAGTGGCAGCACTACCTGTGTCACAGCACCCCAAAGGGATAGTGTGGCACCCTTGTTGAGGACCACCGGTTTAAAAATTCAAAATCTAAACAAAACAATTCAAATAAACTTTAGTTTACCCAATTTGAATACTCTTCCCCCCAGATTTCAACTCTTAGGACTGATACAAATTTGCAGCATAAAAAATTGATTCTTGTCAGATCTAGTCGGAGTCTCCTTTTTTCCCCCCCAACTGGTCCTACTCTACCGTGTCCCCTCCCTCCTCAGCTCTTCATCCAAAACCCCCTCTCCCAAACAATAGACCCTCCATCTCCATTACCCCTTTTCCACTACCCCTGTAGTCTCCTTGCCCAACCAGTACCAGCTGCCTTTCCTCTAACTCTCAGCCTAAGATTTTCCCTAGTTCTAGTTTCCCTTTTTTACTTCAGCTGCCATGTCTTTGCCCAAACATCCTCAGTGTGCCTAATACCCTGACATCCCAGTTAGTTTGTACCTACTCCAGTCCCAGGCTCACCACATCCCTTTTTCCAATCAACACAGTTCCCTTCTCTCTGCATGGAGCAGCCACTAGAAAGAAACCCTGGCTTCGCTGTTGCCCTGGACTATGAGTGGGTACTATGCCTATAGTGGATACATGATTTGTTCAGTATGAGAATCTATGAGACACTCAGTGAAGTCTGAGTCTTACCTGCCAAAAACAAAATGGTCTACCCCAGGCCCGAGCAAGCTATGCTTTTAAATTGGCCAAAGTATGACAGATTTCACAGGGATGTCAAAAGGTGTATCCCTGACACAAAGGGAACAGCACTACAAAATTTCAAGTCCCTGTTCAACAGTGAAGTCTAACTCTAAGGTTATATAAAGAAGAGCCTCAAAAGTGTGCGCGTGCGCGTGTATCCGGGTTCAAACAATATGAAGTTATTATCAGAAATGGCTCAATTAACTTAGCTGAAATAAAAAATAAAGTCAACCTGGGTCAGAGACTCAGGGCAAAGTTTCAGATCCAGTGATTAAAGATTTGCAGAATCCCATCTGTCTTGCAACAGAAAGATGATCTGAACAGTGGATAGCATTGACATCATCAGTCCCATGCATAAGAGCACCATTTACGTTTACAAATCTATCTAACATTACACATAGCTGATACTGTTAAATATAGCTCCATGTATTAGTAAATTTTTCACCATTTAAGTCTAGAAGAATTGTCCTTTCCTATTAAAGAGCATAATCATACACAGTAGATTCTTGCATCGGTTAGAAAGAAAAGAAAATTCCGCAGAATTTCAGCTGTCTTCCTGATCTGTCACAGCAGAATCAGAAAGTGTTCTCTTTAGAACGAAAAGGGGTGATAACATTGTATGTGAGACTTCTCTTGTTCCTCTTCACCTTTCCCTTTGGCCTCTAACTTTGCAGGTTATTTCCCCTCTCAATACAAGTAAATTTTTGTTCTCTTTCTAAAAAGGAAGACATGGGTGAACCACCTCATCTCCAGGTGCCCCCATACATTTTTCTCCTTGTCACATCTGAATTCACTGAATCTGCAGCCCATAACTCCTGCCTTGAATTCATGTGTTCCGGTTCTGGGTCTTCCCTGCATCCTTTCAGGTCATTCTCTATTCTTGGTTGGGTTCCATTCTTTGAAGCCCTCCTCACCTCAGGAAAGTAAAACAGACAGGCACCTTTTAAATCCTCCAAATTATGGAGCATTTTGCCTCCCGCTCAACAAACATTAGATAATAGATATCCAAAAACAGGAAACAGATGCAACAAAAAAAAAATCAGCACCAACCATACTTAACTCAGTTTTCCACAACTATAAAATAGCATTATGAGATGGGCTTTTAAGCTATCCGATTGCGGTTCAAAAAATCCTTTACCAAACAAAATCTATCTACCTTTGCGCACTAACATCTCTTACCTATGTTTCTTAACTGAAGAGTTTTCTTGATCGTTGAAATCCTTGTATTGATGTAAGAGCATAAGTCTTCCATATTTAAAGAAGCCATATTTCTTCTTCTCTCTATAAAACCTATGGGGGGAAAAAAACAACAACCCCATTTGGCATATTTAAGAAAGTTGTATAATCAACACAAGTTGTCCATTTTTAAATGTGTTTTCGCCAAAATGAAAACTATTCAGGCCAAAAGCAAAAAGAAACTGCACCTAGCTTCACTTGAAGCAATTAGAAAAAAGGTATTTACTATTTGCTAAAGCAAACTGAAAACAGAGCAGGGAGCACACAGAGGTAAGGGCTAATTTAGGAAAAATTAGCTGGAATTCAGCAAGGAGCATTTGTTTCTTTGTTTTATGATCAGATTTATGTAGCTGTATTGGCTCCCTCTGGCGGTTAACTGAAATATGAATGTTAAGCCTGTTTTGTTGTTTTTATTTTTAAGCTCATATACTATTGCTGTGGTTGGTTAAATATAATATACAGATCTGCCTAATGTCATGAACTTCATAACTGCACATTTGGGAAGTTTATCTTACATTCTCACAAAACAAGTTATTTAGGGAAAATAAGATAGAAAAAATCTAGACTCCAATTCTACATTCCCAGTCAAAAAAAGTAGGAATTAAAATTGTGAACATGCTGAAGGGAAAAACCTTTAATAATGTGCTCAGAGTTTCAGAAATGAACAAGTGAAAGTCAGGACTCATTGGTCAATATTGAGTTCAATACTGAGTTCCTGAGAAAAGGAAGGGTGGAAACAAGCAGAGTATGGACCCTGAACTTCAGAAAAGCAGACTAAGACTCACTCAGGAAACTCATGGGCAGGATCCCTTGGGAAGCCAGTCTGAAGGGGAGAGGAGTCCAGCAGAACTGAGTGTACTTTAAGAAGCCTTACTGAGAGTGTAGGAACAAACCATTGCAATGTGCAGCAAGACTAGCAAGTATGGCAAAAGACCAGCTTGGCTTAGCAGGGAACTCTTCAGCAAAGTCCGTCACAAAAAGGAAGCTTAAAGTTGAAACTTGGACAAATAACTAGGGAGGAGTATAAGCATTGCTTAGACATGCAGGGATGAAGTCAGGAAGGCCAACGTGCAATTGGAGTTGCAGCTAGCAAGGGATGCGAAGGGTAGCAAGAAGGGTTTCTACAAGTATGTTAGTAGCAAGAGGCAGATCAGGGAAAGTGTGGATCCCTTACTGAATGGGGGAGGCAACCTTGTGACAGAGGATGCAGAAAAGACCGAAGTGCTCAATGCCACCTTCTCCTCAGTCTTCACAGGCAAGGTCAGTTCCCAGACTACTGCACTAGGCAGCATAGTTTTAGGAGGAGGTGAGCAGCCAACAGTGGTGAAAGAACAGGTTAGGGACTACCTAGTAAAGCTGGACACATACAAGTCTGTAGGGCCAGACGGGATGCACCCAAGGGCGCTGAGGGAGGTGACTGATGAGATTGCAGAGCCACTGGCCATCATCTTTGAAAATTCATGGTGATCAGGAGAGGTCCCAGATGATTAGAAAAGGGCAAACATAGTGCCCATATTTAAGAAAGGGAAAAAGGATGATTTAGGGAACTACAGACCAGTCAGCCTCACCTCAATCCATGGAAAATCACGGAGCAGATCCTCAAGGAAACCATTTCTAAGCACTTGGAGGAGAAGGTAATTAGGAACAGTCAGCATGGAGTCACCGGGGGCAAGTCATGCCCGAGCAACCTGATGCCTTCTGTAACAAGGTGACTGGCTCTGTGAATGCAGGGAGACCGATGGATGTGGTGTACCTTGACGTCTGCAAGGCTTTTGTTATGGTCTCCAACAACATTCTCACATGCAAGCTAAGGAAGTGCGGGCTGGATGAATGGACTGCAAGGTGAATAGAAAACTGGCTGGAGCATCAGGTTCAGAGGGTAATAGTCAATGGCTCAATGTCTAGTTGGCAACTGGTATCAAGTAGAGTACCCCAGGGGCTAGTCCCGGGGCTGGTTTTGTTCAATGTCTTTATCAATGACCTGGAAGATTGCACAGAGTGCACCCTCAGCAAGGTGGCCAATGACTCCACACTGCGGGGCGTAGTAGCTATGCTGGATGGTAAGGCTAGGATTCAGAGCGACCTAGACAAATTGGAGGATTGGACAAAAGGAAATCTCACGAGGTTCAACAAGTACAAATGCAAAGCCCTGCACTGAGGATGGAGCAGTCCCATGCACCAGTACAGGCTGGGGGCTGACTGGCTGTGCAGCAGCTCTGCAGAAAACAACCCAGGGGTTACAGTGGACAATGCCCTGAATATGAGCCAGCAGTGTGCCCTTATTGCAGAGGACTAACAGCATACTGGGCCATATTGGTAGATGTGTTGCCAGCAGGCCAAGGGAAGTGATATTGCATGTAAAATTTCTCCAAATTTGCTCACATTTTTTAATCCACATATACTATAAATATTATCAAATTTGTGTAAAGCTTTCCCCCAAAAAACAGTATGATGCAATGAAATTAAACATGTAACTTCAGATAGAGTAGGGTAAATTAAATAAAAATGCTATGCATTATCCAAACCCACACATGGCAGTAGTGACAGTGACAGAATTAGCATTGTGGACTTCCTGGTTCATAGTCTCATAATCAGCCCACTCAATCACAGTGATCTATTCTAACAATACATGATTTAAAAGGAAAGAAGTTATTACCAAGGCATTTTCAGGGTCTCTCATGAAACTTTGAAAAACATATTGGGCAAAGATTTCCCAATTTTGTCAGTCTTCAGAACACAACACAAAGCTCATATTATTTACTCCCTAGGCCAGGGGTCAGCAACCCCTGTCACAAGTACCAAGTATGGCACGCAAGGATATTTTGCTCAGCATACCACAACCAGCCCTGGCTCTGGGTAGCTGCTGCCAAGGATGGAGCCCAGGCTGCTCCCAGCAAGGCTTGCACTGCCCCAGCTGCCTGCTGGAGGCAGCCCAGGCTCCCAACTGGCAGCAGGTACCCAGAGCTAGGGCTGGCTGCAGCCGGGAGGCTCCATACAGCTGTGCCGGGCTCTGGACCCCAGGCATCAGCTCTGTACCGGCACGTGCGCCTCTGAGCAGGTAATGGGGGGCGGGTACCTCGGGCCAAGCTGCGCTACCCTGCTATCTGCCCTGAGGTGCATGCACAGTCGCTGCCAGCATGGAGCTGATGCCGGAGTTGTGGAGCCTGGCACAGCTGTTTGTAGCCTGCCCACTGCAGCTGCCAAGAGACCGGACTGGCTACAAACAGCTACGCCAGGCTCCGGAGCCCAGTCACCAGCTCAGTGCCAGCAGCAGGGGAGAGACCAGGGTTGTGCTGCCTCAGGCTCCTCCCCCACTGCCCGCTCCGAGGCACACGTGCGCACACCAGTACAGCGCTGATGCCAGCACAGCTGTTTGGAGTCTCCCAGCTGCGGCCAGTCACGGCTCCGGGTAGCTTCTGCCAGCCGGGAGCCCGGGCTGCTCCCAGCAGACAGCTGAGATGCTGTAAGCCCTACTGGGAGCAGCCCAGGCTCCAGCAGTTACCCAGAGCCAGGGTAGCTGCTGAAAGCCACAGAGCCCAGGCTGGGGGGCAGGGGCTTTGGGTGAGGGGCAAGAGGCACAAGCAGGGCATCCTGCCACATACCCCCTGCCTTCATTTTGTTTTTCTGGCATGCCGGCACTCCGGCACCTTCTAAGGTAGGCATTATGGTGCTTTGCAGCACCCCTACCCTAGGCATTCAGGAAAAGAATGGCATGTTGAGGACTGGGATTTGTCTTAGAAACCTGGTGAAGTGCCTGGGATGTATTTTTGTTGCCTTTGTTTTGTTTTTCCAACAACATGCTAGATTCAGTTTATTTGTAGATCAGCAGAATTTAAAAGCTACAGGGACTTGTAAACAACACTCAAAGGATTAAAACCCTACAGATACACTGAGAATAGAATAAAGCAGCTGCTTTACTTCTGTTATCAGCAGCCACGTAAGTCGCACATCATTACCCATGTGAAACTAAATCGCTCTCAGCAAGTACTGCTAATTATACCTACAGTGTTTATTTCTATAAGACGTTTGCCATTTTATTAAAAAACCATAACTGTACGTTCATTCTTGCTGACACTGAATATGCAGTCAGACCTAGAATAGACACTTAACGTATGCTGATATATTCTGCCTCCAGTCCCATAGGCTCTCTTATCAGCCTTTCAAATTTCACAGGTCAAATGGGGGCAACTTTTCACACACTCGCACAACAATAAAACAAGTGATGCCTGTTAGTCAAGGCTGGGACCAAATCAAGCAGTTTATTCAGACAAAGCTTACAGTGAAGACATCTTGGAACCCTTAAAAGAAATGTATTTATCTTGCATATAATATGAAACTGAGTAAGATACACACACCTTGTTTTTGAAGGGCAGAATGAAGAGAGATCTTCACTTAAAAATACTAGGAAGAACAGTATTTTCCAAGGGAAAACATAGGGAGCTCCAGGGTAATGGAGGTGCAAAATATCATGGATAACATGTTAACCCCTTCACAGCATGACACCACAGTTGCTGCTGGTTCAATTGAACTGCCCAACCTCTCTTCTCAAGCCAGGGGTGGGGCAGCCAGCAGCATTTGCCAGATCAGTGGAGGGCCCGATCCTACCCAACAGCACTTATGGCATCAGCAGGAGCCTCTGTCCTAGCCACCCAGTCTTTGGCTCAGCTTCTGCTGAATCAGTAGCAGCTCCCGCAGCATAAGCCTCTGGGACCGGAGAGAAGAGAAAGTGCCCAAAGTCAGCAATTAGGGAACCCCCCAGGGCAGTGTTATTTCTTTCCCCAGAAGAATATTGGGCTGCAGAAGCTGCTATTACCATATTTCCTCATTTAAAATGCACATCCCAATTTCTAGCAGCTGACTGTTGTAAAAAAGGGGCATGCTGTATGTAAGAAAGTAAGGTAAATCCTATGGAAAGTGATCCAAAGTAGTGAAGTCACTCTTTAAAGTAGGTATCCTTCCTCTTTCAGCCAGCTGTTTCCCAAATTATTATGTCTCCTTATGAGTACAATTAATATCCCACTTGTAGAAAGGCAATATAGCTATACTGACAAATACATTAACATTTTTGACCCGTTTAATTCATCTACTAAACTATTATTCATTTTATCTGCTCCTTTGGTCTCAACTCTAGTTAGGGTACAAATGTTTCCTCAACATCTAGGGCATATCAATCAAGTGCAGTTATAAAGAACTTCAATTACAAAAATAATTTTATCACATCATTCAGAACAAAAGGAAAACAAAGGGCCTTGTAATACAGTATAAAGCATAATTTTACACATAGAAAAGCTGATTAAGTATTCTCTTTTGACAGACTTCTGCTGCAGCAAAATATGTATAAAACCAGAACACCGTTCCCCAGAGCTTGTAACAATTCAGGCAGTTCTCAGCTGCTATTTCAGTTATTATTCTGTAATGGGAAAGCCGACGTGTTTCAAAAAGTCACTAGAAGCCAAAAGAAAAAAAGTGAAGGAAAAGATTGAATATAAAGTTATAAACTCCACATCCATGTTCAAACTCTAAGCACTTGACAAACATTATTACCTAATCACAAGCTTCCTCAAAGTAGGTAGTCTTACTCTCACTGTACAGAGGGAAACACTAAATGAAGAAGAATTGAAAAGGTCAAAACTTCGAACTTGACCAAACTCATTGATCCATCTGATTATGGCTTCCCACATCATGGAGTGCAGCCATATACCCAGACTCCTAAAATGTTCCCTCAAAACCCTCACACAGCAAGAAAACAAGAAATGCCAGGAACGCTTTGTAACATGCTACGATAAAAGAAGTGGAGATGTGGGCATTGTCAGTGCCCTCACACTGCAATGACAGGGAAGCAGTGAGTTAATAAATGTTCAGAAAGTGCCTCTATGCTACAGAAAACTAAAAACCCCTGCACAGTCCCTGATGATTTGACTAACCTCCTGTCAAAAGCTCCCATCTTTAGCTTCAGTTCTCCAGAGAAAGGTGAAAAAGATCCAAAGCCAGTAATATTCAGAAGGAAAAATCCTTCTTCATAGATTTCATAGACATTAGGGCTGGAAGGGACCTTGAAGATCATCAAGTCCAGCCCCGTGCCCCAAGGGCAGGAAGTCAGCTAGGGTCAAAGGATTTTTCCCTGACCAGCAATGCCCTTAAACCAGGGATTGCCAGGCACCTACCACACTGCAAGTTACCCCTATACTCCAACAAGGAGATAGCAAATACTTGCTTCCATATATCATACAAAATAATAGCTGGGCCAGGACCTCCTCTTCCCCTTTCACATTATCTCTTTCATAAACTTCCTGAGTTTGTCTTCAAAATGATTCATGTCTTTTGCCCCCAATACTTGGGCTCAGAAGACCATTCCAAAACATTTATTCTGGAAATTAGAAGAAAACTTCCAATTTGAATTTGTTCATGATCAGTTAGTGGTATTGTATCTAGCATTGGGAGTTTTTTTAACCTAAAAAGCAACATGGGCTGTGTGTCCCCTCATCAATACAAACCACATTGTCACTGGACCCAATAACATGGATAACAACAACATCTGAGATGAATTCACCTGCACTTCTACCAACATCGCATACGCCACCACCTGCTTACAGTGCCCCTCTGTTGTCTATGTTGAACAAATGGGGCGATCCCTATGTGTAAGAATAAATGTGACACCTGTTCCAGAGACACAAGCCAGTGGCAGAACACATTAACCTCCCTCCATGATCTCAGAGTAGCTGCTCTTAGACAACAAAATATTTAAAAAAATACAAAAATTGAACATAAAATTGTGGAGCAAGAAATGATTCACCAACTGGATTGTTAAGCATGGT
>JAGPOW010002514.1:67127122-67141494 GCA_030014935.1 Caiman crocodilus | reverse complement strand
CCCCCCCATGCCATACCCAAGACCTGGGTCCTGTGCTCTGCCTTACTGCGTTTGTCAGGATCGGCCGTGGGGTCCTGTAGGGGCACTGGTGCATGGGGCTGCCCCCAGGTCTCCCATTTGACAGTAGGGCAGCAGTGCCACCGCTCCCCTGACGCCAAATCTTCAGCCCCACAAGTCGAATGACCCCGAATGGGGCCTGCCAGCCAGGGGGCAAGCGCCGAAACAGCCTCCGTGGTGGAAGCATTAGGGCATGTGCAGAGGGAGCCACAACTTCAGCCAAGAAGAAAACATTTCAGGTCAGACAGCTATCGGCAAAGCCAGGCGTAAGAGCCCGTGGTACTCGACACCCCCCGCACGGCGCGACTCCCAACACCGCGGGGTCACATGTCCTCCTTGCACCCTGTGGTACTCGAGACTCTGGTTCACTTTTCTGGTTTTATTGCTTTTAACACCCTTATTCAAGTTTAAAACCCACATTGCAGATTTTTTTTTAATAGGGTGAGGGCAACCACATTAAACACCGGTAAATGAAACTCAAGGTAGCAAGTAGCCTAATGAATCATTCTGAGCAACGGGACTGACTGCGATCGGCAGCAGCAGTAGACAGTACGGATTTTTTTAAGAATAAAACATACCAAACCAACTTGTTTTTTTCCTTCGAGAGTATCAGCAGGCTGATGGAAGGGGTTGTGGTATAGTGTGGCTGCAACATACCCGGACTGTAGTAAAGCTTTTGGCACAGTCCCACGACACTCATAAGCAAACTAGTCAGATCTGAGCCAACTAGAAGGTCAGGTGGATACAGAAGGGCTGCGTCTACACCAGACGCTGACAGCGCAGTCATTTAGTACTTGCATAAACAAGTACCAAGTGACTGCAATAACCAGAGCTACTGCACAGTAGCATTACTAAATGGCTTTTAGGTGGCACTGTGCAATAGCATTGCATCACGCTTCATGCCAAGTGACACTATTGCACAGTAGTAACGAGCTACTGCACAATCAGTGTTTCATGTTAGATGCAGCTAAGGGCAAACAAAGAGTAACAAGGAATTAAGGACAGAAAGGCATTAGGTTTTGAGCCAGGTTCCCTGGAAATCTCTCTCAGTCTGGCATTGTTTAACATTTTTAGGAATAACGTGGATGCCGGAGTGAAGATTTACTGATCAAGGATGAAGATGACAAAACACTTGCAAACAGTCTCAAAACTGAAAAGGATCTTGAAATATTAGAAAGATACACCAACACAATTAAAGTCAAAACAGACACACAAAAGTTGCTACATCCAATTAAGAAGAAACAATTGTACACTACTGCCAGCTCGGCCATTTTGAAGCAGCCAAGGCCAAGCTGCAGAAGTGTGGCTAAAGCACAAAGCCCATTTCTGAGTGACCAAAGAATGAACCTTTGCAGTTGTGACACCCACCTTGGTCAGCAAAGGGCAGCAATCAACATGTCCAGCTAAACCAGGAATGAGATCAAACTGAGCAGAGCAGAGAGCTGGGCCTAAAAGGAAACTTGATAAAAGAAGACCTAAAATTGATGATATGTGGATGATCTCTTTCACTTTAAAGAATTATAGCAGTGATTAATGTAAACAAATACATCAGACAGTTTTATTATAACACATATTTGTATTCAGTTTCTTAGGTAAGTTACAGAAGGCAAAGCAGCCTCAACAGTGAAGACCATAACTAAGGGGAAAAGAAAACAGGAGGTGGCAAGCAGCATGCCACAATTGACACCTTCCAAGTCCACAAGAGAACTGGCTCGGTCCGATTCCAAAAGTTTCAGTAAAATAAATCTGAATAAAATCAATCCAAGAATGTTTATTAGCATAAGCCATCTATAAAATACAGGGGATAGACTAGAGGGAAATGTAAACAACTGTGGATTCAGGACCTGCTGCCAGTCCCCACCTACCTTCACTCCTTCCAGTCTCTATAAGTAAGAAGCTATATTGTGCTGGTACGGATACTCAGCCCTTTGGGATAGACTTTGGAATACATGTTTATTTTATTTTTTGGAGTACAAGCAGGCTATAGGCCTGCCTCTTACCATTTTATCAGTAGCCTCTTTACCTGTAATCTTGAACACATACAGAATAGGAGATAACTAGGTTGGTAAAAGCACAGTTGAGAAAGATATGGGGGTTATGGTAGACCACAAACTCGACATGAATCAGGAATGTCATGCTGTTGGGAGGTGGGGGTAGGAGGGCAGAAAAACAATAATCAATTTACCACCCCTCCTCCCTCCCCTCCCCAAAAAACCCCAAATCAACAAATAGCAATTTTGGGCTGTATTAACAGAAGTATTGCATGTAAGATATGGATAGTGATAATACCACTCTACTTGCTGCTGGTTAGAGGTCAGGTGCAATACTGCAATGCAGGTCTGATATATATAAAGAACAAGGATATAAAGAAACTGGAGGGATCCACAGAGACGAGCAACAACGATGATAAAGGGGTTGGAAAGCAAGACTTATGAGGAAAAGCTGAGAGAACAAGTCTATTTAGTCTAGAGAAAAGGAGACTAAGGAGATGCATGGTAGCAGTTTTCAAACCTCTGAAAGTTTGCCAGAAGAGAGAGAAACAACTGTTCTTCATTGTCACAGAAAGTAAGACACGAGCCAGTGGGTTTTAACAGCAGCAAAGCAGATTTAAAACAGCAGGATGATGGAACAAGTTGCCTAGGGAAGTAGTGGTTAATTGGAGGTTTTCAAGAAAAGGGTGGGGAGACACTTCCTTGGGAAGATTCAGGAACAGAGCATCTTGCATCTGTGCAACGGGCTGGACGAGATGTCCCTAGAGGTCTCCTCCAGCCCTACAATTCTGATTCTCTCAGAGGAAAGCAGGTTACCACATACCTATCCAGATGACATGAACTGTTTGTTACATTTCTTAGAACTTTTTTGGGCCCAGGCTGAAAGAATCCAAGCAGGTTGAAAACCCCTGCCCTAGACAATGGCCTTTTTCAATGCGAGAGATCATTAGGGCATTGCTTATGAAAACAGTTCAAAGACTAGACAAAACCGGGTTAAAAAAAAATGTCCCTGTAATCTTCACTGAATAAGGGACTGCTTTCAAATGGCCCATTGCTCTCTGGAGGCTCTGTTGTTCTCACCAGAGCAGAACCATAAAAGAAAAAAAAAACAGGCACTTATCTGGCTTTCACATCACCATACTTGAAAAACAGAAATAACACGTTAGCAACTCAAAATAGCTGCACCTGACAAAAATATTGTACATCACACCATTTAGGAATATGCAGCTATAAATAGTAAATTCCTCCTTAAATAGGATCGTATTGCAGTATGTGGTAAATGTAATTATTTCACTTGTTATCACCCTTGCGCTCTAATACCTGAAGCAAATTTTAACTGAGGAACACTGTCCTCTGTTGCGGCAGTCACATGTGCAACATGCTTCTGAGCAAATCCACCTGCATGGAAACCACAAGAAGGACCACTGAAGGTTGTCCAATGGTGGAAAAATGATTAAATGTTTCTCACATGCAAGCCCTGCTTAGATCTTTCTGAACCATCGTACATTTTGGCCCCCTTTACCAGGGTTGAATTGACCATATAAATGCAAAAAAAAATCAGACATCTAGCACCACTCCTTTATTTCATGTAACTGAGGAGGTAGGAAGTGGATCCCCCCTGCTACCAATATGCCTCATCCTCAGAATTACTCCCTATAGCTCAGGGGTGGACAAAATGCAGCCCACGGGCTGGATGCAGCCCGCCAGGCCATTTTATCTAGCCCGTGGCGCCCCCCCAAAATTTAGAAAATTAATATTTATCTGCCCTTGGCTGCCCGTCATGTGGTCCTCAAGGGCTTGCCAAAACTCAGTAAGAGGCCTTCCACCTGGAAGAATTGCCTGCCCCTGCTATAGCTACTCCATGAGACTCATGGGCTCCCTTCCCTCCACTGCTTGCTGACTGGGGTAGGAATTCAAATCACTGAAAGCTGCTATGCACAACTGGATCGCTGTAACTTCTCCATTAATACATCTTACTGTCTTAGTGCTCCTCAAGCTTATTAGAAATGTCCCGGCTTGCATCCGATTTTAAACAATTTAAAAAAAAAACGACACAAAATGTAGTAATCAACAGCATTTATTAAGTGGTTAAAATATATATATTCCAAAAGGTTTGTTCTGGCTGTAAAACAAAAGACCCTCAATAAAGGAGCAATTTAATTAAATTGTTCTCAACACACGCACACACACCCCTACCCCACCCAACCACTCCGAACAGGTATGCATCCCACAGCCCCCTTTTTAACTGCCAATTCTTTTTACCATCTCTTGAAAAAAAAGTAGAGAAATATTACACATGCACCCTGGAGTCCTTGATTACACGGTTTTAGAAATATGCACTCTGTCATATCACAAATGCCTACTTCTCTGAAAAATTCTTGCAGCTTCTTATCAAATGTTCTGTATTATCCAAGTCTCCCTCTTCCCTGACCCTGACAAAAAACGAGTAAGTTTAAGGCTTACATATAAAGTCGTCGTGATATTTTTGTAACTGTATGCAATCCAAAAACGTGACTACATTCACCAACTGTTCAGGGAAACAGGCCAATGGGTCATAAATGTGATAGTATAACTTGTTGAAAGTGCTCAATAACCCATATATTCATGTAATCTGCTGGCATAAAGAATGGTCAAAACCTGTACGCACCTGGGGAAGCCTACACTAAACATCACTTCTACAAGGCCACGCCTTTAAATGACTACTTTAATTTGCCCCAGGGTTTTCAGGGCGGCCAGGTTAGGTTTACTTAGTTCATTTAAATGGTCCCAATGACTTCAAACAGCAGTCAGATATAGAATACTGATAAAAAAAATAATTGTTTCCAACTCTGTATTAACACAGGGGAAAATTAAATGCCTCATCTGCTAAAAGTGTATTCATTTCAAATTAAAAGGCTGGTCTGTGCCCTGCGGTTCAAATCCGGAGTTCCCCAGTGTTTGGAAATATTCACATTGGAGGGACTGGTTCAGCCCATTGCTGGGGACAAAAGACAGGATTTTCATTTTACTCAGAGCTCAAGATATGGTTCTGACATCTTTAAAAACCACCTGGTTGGAGAGTACGACTAAAAATAGGAGAAGAAATAAAAGAAGTGTACCACATGCAGGAATGCGTACTCTAAATGCCAGAATTGCTTATAAGAAGCAATATTCAGACCTTCCACACAACTTTCTTTTGCTGCCTAAACATTTGTCATGGGAATGATTATTTCATTATTCCCATTGATAAAATGTAGGCCGTACTGTGCCTGCATTTTCAATCAATGCATAATGATTAAAAATGCTCTTTCCTAAGTACGTTTCAGGTTATGAATAGGACTGACAAATGGACAGAATTGCAGAAATCGATTTCTTTTGGGATTCTATTACACCATCCGCTGTTTTTTCAGGGAATATCACTCATCTAGGTCTGAGAGAGTCCTACAGGGAGTTGAGCTAAATGAAATCAGAGTAAATTACCAAGGGGACAGTGCATCAAAGTTCTCATTTTCCACAATACACTTAAGAAGCCTGTCTAAATTGAACACAAATGTTCTTTCTGTTCAGGTAAATAAAATACAGTATGTTACAAAAGGGTCATACAATGAATGTTCTTTAGGGACTCCTATACAAATCCTTTTTTTTTTGTATCATCAAGGAACAGATGAAAAATAATCTTTCCGTCTTCTTATCACGCAAACACCCCCGAATACAAGGGCTGGTAGCCACTGTCCTCCCTCTTGCACGTGAGCACACAGACACTCATCATTCCAAAGAACTGCAAAGGAAAAAACACGGATCTTTAGCTTTGCTTTACTTTAGTTGTACCCTTTTGTGTTCAAATCTGATGTGGCATCTAAGCCTGAATTAGGTTTTAATCTTTGTAGCATGGACACTGACTCCCACACATTTCTAAAGAACTAATATACGGGAAGTTCCTATTTAAATAACTGTGGAAACTGAGGAGGGTTTTCCTGCTCAATTACTCATTCTGTACTAATGCCAAGGCAGCATCTCCTGTTGGCAAGACTGTGCTGGGTTTAGAATTACATCCATAATATTTCTAAGCATATACAGAGATGCAATAAAAGATTAACCATAATATGCCAAGTCAGAAGAGAACAGACAGAACAAGGGCTGGAAAGAATGAGCACAGTCAATAAAAGAAACAACAGATCACGAGAAAGTGAAATGAATCTGCGTACAGAGTAATAAAAGGAAATGGTGGAAGCCCCTTTACTGGAGTAATTTAAAACTAGCCTAGAAAAAAGCACTAAGACAGCAGCACTCAACCTGCTGGCCCAACAGGCTGGATAAGTGGTGCAGAACCAGTCTATGGGCTAGATCTGATGCACAGAGTCTGTCCACCGGTAACCCCATGCGCTGGATCAGGCTGTGCACACCAGCCTGCGGGGCTCCCCAAAGGTCTGGAAATTTGGCAGCAGGGGAGGTGTAATGAATGTTGCCACCCAGCTTTCAGACCTGTAGGGAGATCCATGGGTTGGATGACAGCCCTGCAGGCTGGATCTGACCTCTTGGCCAGAGGCTGAACGCCCCTACACTAGGAGATATGCAGTAACTGATAAATTTGCTCTGATGGGGGTGGATTGGGAAAAGGAACTTTTTGAATATCATCACATCAGACCCCAGTTCTACAATCCGATCGGCAACTGACCCCAGTTTAGGATGCAGGCATTCAATAGTAACAGCTTTTACTTTGGTCCAACTTAGGAGACAATCAGATCCAGCTCACGGTGCCATATCGTAGAGGGCCCAGATGTGGTGAGCAAGGGCAGAACCATGCTACTAAAATCAGGGTACACAGGTCTCCTGCTGCGGACATTTTTTTTTTTTTTTTAATATATATATCTTTATTGCACATTATCTCATCTTAATACAGTATGTACAAAGATTCTTGAGCAGCACCTATTGAACATATATTACAGGTATCATGTTAGGCATCATGAAACTATATTAACCCACTTGGCTGCCACTGGTGCACATCCCGCCACTCCAGATCCAGCCCAGGAGACAGGGTGAGTTTGACACCCTTGTTATAGAATACAGACATTTAAGGAGCAACAATTTTGCTGCCCCTGGGTTTGACACATCAGCCAAACTAGGTTGGGGAAGAAGATGCAACTAGCTCAGGAAACTTCTAAAGAAACAGTGATAAACTACTGGGTTAAAAACTCTGGGACCATATCTCCATGAACATGGAGATGGGTTTTGGATGTGCAAGCTTTTTAAAGTTTGATCCCAGGGTTTCAAAAAAACTAGTTTTCACTTGTAAGGCAAATTTGGTTATTATTCCATTACTTATTTGATTTTTGTTATTTATTAATAATTAATTATTCATTCAGGTTCTCAGGCGAGTATTTTGTTTTTTAAATCTTAATGGAATTTAAATCTTAATGGAATTTAATGTTTGTTTTTTAAATCTTAATGGAATTTAAAAACAAATTACTCAAGGTATGGAAAATATTTGTATTTTAAAAGCCATTTAACTCATATAAAAAAAAACAGCCACCTTTGCACTGGAGCAAATGCCTAAAACAACTCAGCCTTCCACTTATTTCAATCAAGCCCTTCCTAAGTCCAGACAGAACCATTCCTTATTGTGCCAACAGAGGAGCAAATTGTCCAAAAGAAATGGAGAGAAGGGTGGAAATAGACATCCAGTGAATCCCAGCCCTACACCCTCCTTATGTCTCTGTAAAAACCTTTTTCTAGTCAAACTCCATGCAGCACATTTGTTTTGCCCCCATATTCCTGGCGTCTGGAATTAAAGAGCAAGTGTTCTCCACTCCCATGGAGAGTTCCTGCTAGAACATGTTTGTATTAACTTCCCTTATTCTCTAGGATCTACTACAAAACCACAGAAGGAGCAAGCAACTCACAACAAAATTACATACAGGCATAGGAGGAAGGGCCCAGGAAGCATCACAGAGGAGAAAAAGCCTCTATTTTCTGCAAGAATTAAGAACTACCCAACCTTAGAGCTAAATACCTTTATGATGGCAAATCCCAGGATTACAAGCATAGCATAGCTGAGAACGCTCTGCAGCCCAAGTTCCAACTTCTGTGCACAGCCCTAGAAGGACGGAGAAGAGGTGTTACCTGATGTCACTGCTCATGTGATAATGAAACTAATGAAATACAATGGAGCAAGTTACACAGTCTCTGGAAGCAGGCAGGACCTTGTGTAGCTCTGCTGTAACCGACCTAGCCAAATGCAGAAGCCCGGCAGTCTCAAACAGAGCTAATACTTTCATATTGAGTGGCAGCAGGCCTCTGAATAGCCCTAATTACCACGTATACATTTCTGTTAGAAATGCACTGATATAACGGTCACTTTGAATTGGCACAGATAAAAGGAAAATTAACATTATCAGTAATTGAGGTTTTTTGGCCGGGGTAGCCAATAATGTCACGATAAATACCATGTGTATGGGCACAGCCACAGCATGCACATGGCTAGGAGTGCAGCCCAGCAGCTTAGAGAGCAGCATCCAGCCAGGAAGTCTGTGGGGAGAAGGGCATGGAGGCAGATAGAGACTCCCACAGTGAGGGAAGGAGTGGGGCAGGGCCAGGTGCTGTCCAGCCAGGGTATTGAATGCAACCCCGGGATAAGGGCAGAGCCACAGGCAGCTCTGTGTGGGGGTGGGAGCGTGGCTCTCCACCACTGCACACACCCCCAGGGGAGGCCTGGAGGACATGTGCCCTGCCCTGGACTTGTGCATAGGGCAAGGGTGGGCTGCCTGCTGTGGACTTAGAGCCAGGGGCTGTGCTGGCTTCTTCAAGGGTGGGGGGCTGGGTGGGGTAGGTATGGTAAATTTTGGGAAGGCTACAACCTAACCTGTAGCTAACTCTCCCAGCACTGCTGCCACCCAACACGAGCCAGCCCGACCCCTCACTGGGAAGACGCTGGCACAGCTCCTGGCCCCAAGCCCACAGTGGGAAGCCCACCCTCACCCCACGCACAAATCTGGGGGGCACATGCCTCACGTGCCTCCCCTAGGGCGTGTGTGCAGCAGTGGGGAGCTGACCCCACACCCCCCAGATAAGTTGCCCATGGCTCCATCCCACTCCCTGGGTCACATTTACCACCGTGGCTTACTCCCTCCCTCACCATGGGGGCCTCTATCTGCACCCCAATGTCCCTTCCCTTTCCCCACACCCTTACCGGTCAGAGCTGCTCTCCAAGCTGCTGGGCTGCATATCAGCTATCAGTCTGGTATCAGCTAATGTGGCTGATTAAGAATCGGCCATCGGGACTGGCCATAAAAATCTTTATCAGTGCACCCCTAATTTCTATGAACCGTAACTGGCACAAGTGACTGACTACATGAAAGTGTTTGCTCCATACAGATCCTTGGGAACCACAATGGTCTATCAGAAGGGAACATGAGGGTTTGTTGAATCCCACACATTTTTTTTCCCTTGATTAGGTTGAATGAATGTCTTAAAAGAATTCTGGAATAAATTAGAGGCTGAAGACACATACTTGGTAGGGCTGTGCGAAGCTTCGGATGCCAGTTCAATTCAGAGGAGATTCAGTCCGATTCGGTGGCCAAATCTCCAAATCTGAATTGAATCAGGGTACCAATTACAAGGTTTAAGTCAATTCAAAGCTCTCCAAATTGATTCGGAGAGCTTCGGCAATTTGGGCTGGGAGCTGGACCTGGATTCTATGTTGGTAAGTAGGGGGAAGGGGAAGGGGGCTGAAGGGAGGGGGACCATGGGGGGACCCCTGCCAGGCCTCATCCCCTGCCTGCTCCCCCAAGCGCCCCCCATGGCTGCCCCACCTGCCCCAGCTCACGGTTGTTTAAAAAAAGCCCCTACTCACTGGGTGCTGCCGGTGGGGGGAGAGGATTCCCACTGCCCCTCTGCCCTGTGCTGCGTGGGGGGCTCTGCCACGAGCCCCCCCAAGGCTGTCCACCTGATGTCCCTCAGGCCCAGCTCAAGTTGCTTTCTGCAGCACCTGCGCCAACTTCATCCACTTTCCTTTGCCTGGCTCATAGGACTCAAGAGAGCTGATAGGCAAAGAGGACAGTTTCCCTGTCTCAGTGTAATTAAACTCACCTCAGTATTGAGATCCTGTGGTTCACTCAGTTGTCCTGTGCAGTTCTTAATATCCTGTTTACAGCAGCTCACAGGAACGCTGTTATTACCAGTGCTATTAAACCACGGGGTGGTTGTCCAGTCAGAGTAGTTATTCACTCCACAACACTGAAACTGTGAAACAAGACATGATTAAATAAATGCAAACACAGAGTGGAAGGTTGTACAGCTGAGGTCCTGCCTCTCTCAGAAATACTACAACGCTCTGAGTATTGTACTAGCATGGGAGTGCTCAACCTTTTTTCATTAATGAGCACTGCGATAACTTAGCCGTTTTCATGGAGCACTGAAGAAAATCAAATAGGTATACTCATCATCACATCATTACTTATGTCTTTCAAAGTGATTCTTGATGCAATTGCAAGTGCTTTCGAGCCCTGTTTTTGGACTTGTTGGAGAGCACCTTATACGATCATGAGAGCTCCCGAGCACCAGGTGGAGAATGCCTGCACCAGCACTATTCTAAAGGAGGAGCGAATGGACCATCAGTATCATCTTATTCAAATGAAAGTGGAGTATTTCTAACTCGCTCAGGTCAGAATTTAGTGCATTCAGCCCATCACAAGCTAGGCCCATAGAGCATTTCTTCCTTCTGCTGTTGATGTACCCTGAGAGATAGGAAGAAGGAACAGGGGAAGTTGCTTCGGTAGCACAAAAACTGTAGAGAACAAAAACAGGATCAGAAAGTCATCCTTATCCTTGGTCAGAAAGTCTTGTGTGTGTGACTATAACTAGCATGGATTACAGATTTGTACGAAGATCTCCATCCTTCAGAAAGTTACCAGTAAAGAAAACAGATCGCATTTCTGTAGTTAAAAAAAAAAAAAAAAACCTGATCCATTAAAATGAGTGGGAGTCTTTCCATATAATAAATGGATTCTTGGATCAGGGTCTTTGGCTGCAAGCTAGGAGCCTACTGGGTCACATCGATTTCCATGCATAGGAACAAGAGTTCAGGGTGCTAAGTGTCCTGTAGACCTCAGGTTTTGGATTAGCACCAGCTCAGTCTTTTCCCAAAGCTGAATTCCTTGTTTAATATCTACTGGACATTTTTAAACAGTTTTCTGGAGCCCGAACATAACTCCTCCTACCTGTTCTTGCAGGTAATTCACAACATCAGCCTCTGCGCTTTTCCCATCGTATTTCTGGAAGACTGCACGCATTGTGCTTTGCACATCTGTTTTGACCTGCCATGAAAAAAAACCAGTGCAGGATGTGTGTAAAAATAACAGCTCAGAAACATCTCAGATGGAAACTCTGGGGAAATCCCCAGCAAGACCAACATAATAAAGTCAAGTACTGTTACTTTTGATAAAATACTTGCACTGCTTAACCTGATGGCACTCTTCGATAAAAACACTTCTCCTCTTTAAATAGAAGAGGGCTGTTAAAGCTGGGAGGAGATCTTGAGCCTAGGCATGACTTCAGCAAGCTCATTAGGAGTTTGCTCCAATTTCTATTCAGCACCACCTGGATCTTTTTTCTTCCTAACAAATCCTCAAAAGTACTTGGAGTTCAGTCCCACACTGTGCCTACCTAGGGACAACCCTAAGCTGAACTCATACTCTACCCTTTTATTCTGAAATAACAGAGAATAAGAGGTTAGTTGTGGAAAAGGGAGTAAAACATAACGTGTGCTCTTCCTTTATTCAATATTACAGTACATATGTTCATTTTTTAGCTTACCTTTTCTCTGTAAATGAATCCCAGGACAAAAGCAGAAACTTCTGCAACAAAGATAATCAAAATAATGACCAGAAACTGAAATCAAAGAGAAGAAATATCAGTAGGATGCCCAGTGGTTTTAGATCAACTAAGTCAATGTAATGCATCTTTCAAGTCAGATAGAGCATATTGTCATTATCCAGAGATACCTCTCCAGAGAAAAAGGACTCCAGAAACTGCTGTGGTACAACATTACATATGACCAGGGTAATGATCAACACCTCTTGAAATCCTAAAGACTCATTTGAATTAACAATCCCACCACATAAGAGGTGTGTCTATACTAGGAACAGGTGCAGACCATTGAACCCGTTGGGCCGCTCTGAAGAGTCCACCAAGACCAACGGTACTAACCTGGTGTGACCACCCAGCCTCGAAGAGCAAGCTGGACCCCTGGCAGCAAAATCCTCAGTGCTAACCCCCCCTACACTGTTTTCTGGAATGGGCTCATCCCTGTTTGTACCGCACCACAATCATTTCAAAGTCTCACTGTTGTCCATGTCTGTTGTGAACAGGTCTCACTCCTGCTGTGGATAATGCCAAACTGCCCTTGACTATCAATGTGCAAAAAGGCTAGGGTCCTCTGCTTGCATGAACTGACAAAGCTTCATTGAAATCAAAACACCAGCTAAGGACTGGGCCCAGACCATGCATTGCTGAAGACCAGACTTGCCATGAGAACAGCTGATCTGTGCCTATCTTCTCAATTGTGGCTATATAAGAAAGGCACCAGGCGGAGAAGACGCAGCTGGCGCTCCTCTGCTTACCTGGTGCCAGAGAGCAGCAGACCTGGCTGAAGTGTGGGTCACAGCTACCTTTGTAACACGCACAGGCAGCTTTGCAAAGACACAAGGAGGAGCAGAGCAACGTGACAGGTTAGGAGGGCTGGTTTAACCTTGGCCACTGACAGGCTCACTTGGCTCTCAGCAGTTTGGTCCCGCATGCCAGATCCTCTGGTGCTGGTGTATGAGACCTGTCAGATCCCCAGGCACACTGAACCAAACACAGGAAAACTAAAAAGTTCAATGCCACCATTGCTGCCCCCTAACCTGGCTCGGTGGTTTTGTTTGGGTAAAAAAGCTTATCAGGCCCTGTCAGGGTAGTTATTCTGACAGCCAGTCACATGGTTTCATGTTAAGGCAGTTTTGCTTCTGCTTTTTAACAAAGACGCCACGTGGCAAAATGATGAAACTTTTTCACCAAACTCAGTCTGATAGCTTTTGGTGGCAGGAGCCCACAGTAGGTGTCTGGGAGGCCCTGTGATCCATGACAGTGAATTTTCACCCTGCCCAACAGTTCATTTAACCCGCTTCAGCAATACTGTACAAAAGATCAGAGTGGAATGTGCAATACTCACAAAACCCAGCCCAACACGGGACTCCCGGATGGTGGCACAACAGCCAATCAGCCCAATGATGAACATCACTACAGCAACACAAATGATGATCACAGCTGGCAGCAGAGCATACTTGTCCTGCAGGAAGTGGTCGTAATTCTTGTAGGTGTTAATGACGTATCCCCCAACATAGCTAAGACCAGCTGCTGCAGCCTAAAATGCAAAAATATCCAGGGTTTATTTGTTAAACATCTTTTTAGGACAATAATGGAGAAAGTGACCTGTTCACTGCAACACAAGTAAAATGCCAACTTAAGAAAAGCAGTGACCGTGATCTGCAGAGACCTGGAAAGATGCAGAGATGCGAAAGCAGCAACTAAACCAAAATAACATGCAACTCCGTTCTGGTGTCTGCAGATGCAATTGCAAGGAGAAAGTCAGTGGGGCACTGCACCAATCTGCCTTTAGAAAAAATCCTAACTTTGAGAAGATTTGCAGAAAAGTAGCAAGGTACACAAGAGCTTGTTCTTCCTTTTTTCCATCTTGCATAAAGACCTCTATATTTAAAGCAGGCATCTATACAGAGCTCCTGGGACACAGTCAAATAGAATTAATGGGAACTGCAGTTGTTCGGTACCCCTAGATATAATTTCATCTCTGGCACAACTAGGGATTTTCAAATTAATAAGTTAACTGAGGCTCTTATCTAAATTAAACAAAAACATAATACAGATAATATTCTTGCTCTAAGGAACTGATTCCAGAGCAGCTATGGAGATGCTTTCCCCATGGCTTTTCACATAAAACACTCCCTTTTAAAGAGCTTTGCAAAAGAAAAAAAAAAGCCCTATGCCTTAGTTAGTCTCTAAGGTGCCATTCTACCCTGTCCCAGCCTTAAAGTTGCCTGATAATGCTGAGATGAAGGAGACAAGTGCCCACAATTTCCATTAGAAACAAAGCTTCCCCTAAAGAAGTCAGTGGGAATTTTACTGTTGCTTTCATGGGAACAGGATCAGGCCCACTAAGCTCACTGGGAGCGCTCAGAGCCAGGCAGGAAACACTGCAGCTCCCAGAATTGGGCCCTTTAGACCGATGCTGTTTTTACTGAGGTCCGAAAAATCCTTTTGTCACCAGCTCTACTGGGGAACAACGCTGCGCCT
>JAGPOW010002514.1:67107822-67126711 GCA_030014935.1 Caiman crocodilus | reverse complement strand
AGGCCATCTAAATAATGGGATCGCTCCAATACCAACAAAAGGCAGCTTCTGCCGGGGTGAAACAGAGTTTAACAGTGCACATCAGTTACTAATACCTTTTTTCACGGGGCCACACAGCTTCTATTCAAGACTCCATATGTTGTAAAATACACTGCGCTCGCAGAAATGCATGTTTCAGGAGACAATTGCTATCACAGAGATGCTGGTAAGAAACAGCACTCTCGTCCATTCCACTCCCAACAAGGATCTTCTTTTCTTTTCTGTGCGCAAGTCCTAACTGCCTGCACACAATTTAACCACCGCTGTTAACCACTGCGCATTACTTAGAGAACAGCCTTTTGCTTATAATTGCTCTATTATTTACCCTAGAAGAGCTTCACAGATCATCTCAGCCTTTTGCTGAAAAGGAAAAAGTCAATGCTTATGCAAGTTTTCAAACAGCTGAAGAAACCCTTCCCACGAATAACTTGCTTCAGGACATTTGCATCAGTTCAAGCCAATGTACACTATAAACCCTTCAGCACAGCTGCAGTTAAAAGCCATCATCTCACATCTATATGCATCACTCACAGCTATATGCACGCAACTCTCCGAGCACATTCCCAAAGCAGGACTTCCGTTTCTAAAGGAAATGGGTTACTTTAAAATAAAATTGCTTGTAAATCATTTTTTACCATTTTGCAACTCACAGATTGAGCACTCATGAAAGATGCCAGATTAACACCCCTGAAGGCTGGAGTCCTTTAGTCACAGAACGGGAACAGCACTGAGAACAACGTGAAAGCTTCTGCAGAACGTCCTACCCAAGTCTCAGCATTGATGTGGAAAGGCCACCATAGTCCGTTTGGATCATGGTAACCGTTCAGCCTCTGCAGCCCAATCAAACCACTATGGAGAATGACAATAAAGGTGTTGATGTTTTTGGTGCACTAATACCACTGACACAGAAACCAGAGTGGAAATGAGTACATGCATTTCATGTAGGCCATTCCAGGTTTTCTGCCTAAATGTGAAAGAATCTCTCCTGATCCATCTGGTCTCCTAATACTGTATTGTTTAATTAAAGCAGTATACTTGATGTTTTCAGTGCTAAAACTTGTTGAGAATTTCTACTATTTTAGCTCCCTTTCAGTCCCACACCCATGCCTGACTCAGGCCTCTCAATTATGCCCAGATGCAGGGAGCCATATTAAACCTAAAACTAGTTTCACCCCATGCAATTCCAGTGGTTTGTCTCACTGCTCAAGCCTCTAAATCATAGAGACCAATTACACTCCGATCAGCTGGGACTGATTTAAGCTGCATCCATATTAAGGACATTACTCCCACATCATTCCAGGAGCCTTTTCCATGGAATATCAGGGAGAACTATTTGGAAGAGGAACGATATTGCCAACTCAAACTCACACAATAGAGAGCCACCGAGTTCATCCTGGCAATCAACCGCATCCTTTCACAGGTCTGCACGTCCAACACGTACCTCTGGATCCATTTGTGACAACCCCCTCCTCCCTCTTCATGAAATATCTACCATCCCAACATGACATTCGCAGAGGAAACTACCGAATTAAGATGTTGGAAGGGATGTCAAAGCTCATGTGGCCAAGTCCCTTGCAGGAATAGGGTTGCTCCACTCTCCTGCGTTAAACCAGGGACTCAATCTCAGCAGAGCATCCAGTTTGTGGGGAAGCAGGGATGAAGGTCAGGATTTGACCCCAGTTCACAGTGGGCATGACCAATGAAATGCGATGGATAGCGACATAGTCACTCCCAGAGTAACTTTCAGCCCTTCACTTTTGAACGCAGCTCCTGGCTTAAACAACACATTTGTTCAGAGTACCCTCCAGTGAGGAGGACTGCAACTCCAGTGGTTAGAAAGTAACTTGGAAAAGGTGGCACACAATGGGAAATTAAATTTGGCTGCACTTAAGGCTGGCTTCCCAGTTTTCAGGACCTGTGCACTTAAGTCTATGACTCTGCTGCAGACATTGAGACTGCAGTGTGCAGAAAACACACCCGAGCTGGCTTCAAACTAATCAGCTCAGGTACGGATAGCAACCCCGCCAGAGCAGCACTGAGCTCAGCACAGGATAATTTACCGTGTTTGATCGGTACCTCGGCTTTCAGGCTAGCTCAGGTATCCCTAGAGCCGACCAGAGCTGCTTCTGCAACTGCTCCGTGGGTGTATCCTAAACCCCGGTGAGATGGTGCCCATAAAGCTTTTCTGTGATAATTCCCAAGCCCGTGTTGCGATTCCTCAGTTCATAACTGAGAAAAACACTTGGCTGACAATCCCACAGAGATAAGGGCTGTAGCAATGACTGATATAATCTGGCCAACAGCAGGGTTCCCGCAGCCCTGACCTAAAAGTTGTCTTTTTTATGGCCTCTCGGTATTTGGCCTTGCTGCTGGTACCACCAGCAAGTTGCTGGTTAGTACAATTTGCGAGGGTAGGTTTGTGACATGGAGAGCTAAACTGGAATTAAGCGGAGATCGCAATCTCATTTCACACGCACCTGACACTACGAGGTCAGATTTGAGTCAATATCTAAAAAGGTCAAAAGCTCCCTGTTATGTTGCCAGTCTGACGACCAGGACGAACCCTTTTCCAGGGAGCTCTGAGAACCCCCCGTCTAACGCGCACCCCCCCGCAGGTTCAAATCCAGTCAAAGTCAGTATTATGCTACTCAATTTTTTTACTGCCCTGCTGACTGTCTTGAAAGTGGGAACAGATTTATGGCAACTTATGCCAATTCTCAGGATTAAAATGTCTCCACTTCAAATCGACACCATTGCTAGCACTACATGCCATCTCAGCCAAGAGGGGGAGAAACGAGCGCCTGCGAACCTTCGTCCTCAACGCTCACAAGACCAGGCCACCCTCTCGCTCAAGACGTGGTTCTTGGAGCAACCGAGCAGAAATGGCTTGAGGAATCAAAAAGCAATTGGGGGCAGACACATTAACTGAGCATTGCAATGTACATTGAACTGCCCGTTTCATTTTTGTGCCAGAAGAGTGAGGAGTAAAATCTTAAATCAACAGCATGACAGAAATGAAGTGCAGTTGCCTGACTTAATGCAGTTGAGTTAATCTGTGGTACTCCAAGGATTTAAAACCTTCTGTCATCGTATAATGGCCTTAGAGAGCCACATGCTAGAAACAGTCCTGTGCTTCTAGCGTAGGAGACAAAACAGCAGGACTAAATCCCTCCGCTTCATAAATTAGACGTTGCAAGAGATTCTTAACGCATGTTAATGTCAATGCATCCCCCAAGACATCCATTACATTCCTCATTTCCTATTTGTTCTCCAGTCGACTGTACCGCAACAGAAAAAGACAGGCAAAACACACGTGCTCTTGTACACACACCGGGAGTCCTGAACACGTCTTAAATATTGTAAACCTTTAATTCTGAAAGCCACACAGAACTTTGTTGATAATGTCTTTATGTTTCTGGTTGCGCCTAATTATGAATTCAGTGCTCAAAACATTTCCATTAATCTCTTAGCAGCAAGAGGAGGAACCAACTTTAAATGACGAAAGGTTAAAAGAACTGGGTTTATTGTAGGGGAGGGGATTCCTATGTAGATGTGTAGTTTTTTGCATTTGTAGAAGGCCTTCTAGTTTCAGCCCTTCCAAACATCAATGAATCCTATCAATATCGCAGCAAGATAGCTACGTTTTCTTCTACATTTCAGACCTGGGAAAACTGATTAACAGAAATATTAATGGACTTTCCAAGTCACATATTGGAAATGAAATCAATGGTTAAATCAAGAATGAAACTTGGGTGTCCCGTCTCCTAGGATTCTTGTCCCCAAGCTAGACCACGCGCCTTAGGAGAAACATTGTAAGTGATGAATGGGAACAATAAAGCTGATATAATCCATCCAAGCTAGTGTAAGCAGTTCTAGAAGAGCCAAAAATGAAATAATAGAAAGACTAGGAAACCAGGAACAAGTGGAATGGTGAAGTAATGGGCTTGACTGACACCGGATGAGATTTACCCAGCTGCATCTATACCACTTACAAACTTCAGCAGAAAAATTGCACGTCAAGCAGTTTGCAAAAGATTTTCAGGCTGGTGTTGCTTCTCGGCTGTATTAATAATACCACAAGCAGGGTCGTTCTTTTGGCAAGTCAGAATTCTGCTTGTAAAAATACTGGGTCGCGAGACAGGAAGATGGATGGTGTTGGGTGCAGTTCCTCACTTTCCCCATAAATTTAAATAAAGTGAGGATTTCACTCATGTTCTTTAATACAATTGAGTGTTCAAAAGTGTTGGGAAAGATCAATTTGGATTTGGCTGGGGAACTGTTTAAGTTCTGGATAAACAATCTGTTCATGTTAAAGGAAGGGCCTCAGATTCAAACTCTGACGGGAAGAGAATAAATCATTTCAGAATACCGTTGTAATGAGCACTCAGACCTGGCGCCAAAGTACTGCCAAATACTGGTGAGGTTCAAAATCCAGATCTAAATTTCAGTGATACAGTCTCTTTTCTCATTTTATCCAAATGTATTAGTCCGTTCTCAAAACTGAGGCAAAGCTTCTACAAACAAAGGGAGATGTCGACAAAGAATGAGCTTGTTGTGCTCCAAAGAAAGTTGGAAGAGAGTGGAAAGATGGAAGCGTAAAGTAGATCAAACAGGAAAAAAGATTAACAAATGAAAGAGCCAAGGTCAGACTAAGGTTTGCACGGTCAAAGCTTTTATCGTGTGTACATATTCAAACAACTGCTGAACTTTTGTAAATCTATCCAGTGATTTACCACAATTATTCCCAGTAATTCACACCCGAAAGAAGTTTGTTCATTATTCACTCTAGAGCTTCAAGCACCCAGACAGGGAGCACAAAAAAAATGTTGCCTGTCATCATGGTCCAGCAGAAAAAAAAGGTTATTGTACCAGGAATCAAGAGATGTGGGTTCTACTTGTGAATTCAGCCAAGCTATTTAAAGTTTCGGTACCTCACTTTCCCCATCAATAATCCTTACTCCTCTCCTTTGTAAAGCGTTTAAGATCTGTGATGTATAGTAGACTAAGATCTATGATGTAAAATAGACACCGTATTCATTCACATACTGCATTAACCCTTTCCCCAAAAAATCAGTCCTCCAAAATATACACACCCCAAGTAAACAGGGAATTGGATTTTCTTTACTGGACTAGAAGCATGAAAAACTGTGCTGCAAAATGGCTTCCCCTTCTGTCCAGCCAGCAAGCACGCGAGCAGGTGCAGCGTCTGGCGTTGCTAACCCTTTCACAGCTGCAACTGAATTGGCAGCAGTTTTTGGTTGGACTTTGTCCCTGCTTGTTTGCTGGCCAAGACAGAAAGAGCCCTCACTCTGCAACATAATCTTTCCACAAAAAAGCCAGCTCTAGGCCACAACTGGAAAAAAATCTCTGAGATTCTGCCTTTGAAAAATAAGGCATGCATCTTATTCAGACACCTGCAGTATGTGAGAAAAATACAGTGTTATTATGGGATCAACCCCACCGCACAGGGAATAAAATATCAAGCGGCTTGCAAAACTACTTTCCCAGCAAGCTGAAAGTTACTCATCTCACATATGCAGCATCTACTGGCAAATTAACAGTAGTTTCAAAAACCGTGATCAGTACCCAAGTGATTTGCTAACCATGACGGTGGGATAAGTACATTGCTACTAACATTATTCCTGGCAATTCACTTGACCAGCCTGATTCAAAAGACTAAGATGTGTTTCGGGAAAAGGCAGATATTGAAGGAGACAGAGTTCAAGCAAGTAGACAAGATATATTTGGGTAGAGACAAAATGACCTCTTCCTAGTCAGAAAACTTCCTTTGTTCTTCCTTATGATTTGCTAAAAAAAACCGAACGCCTCCAACACATTTATACAGGGATCGTGTATTTCTAGGTGCTGAAGAATTCTGCAAGGCAGATTTCAAAAGATTTACTGGAAGCACTGCCACCAAGAATATGAAACACTTAGGCCCAGGACTACCCAAACCAGGAATTTGCCTGTTAAAATACTGACAGCCACAGACTAATGTAACTGCACAATTGCAAGTCTCTAGTATAGACTAGACAAGCAAAGCTAAGATTTGTATCAGAGTGGTTTAAATCTGCTCGAAACCACGGCTAATCACAACAGTGCAAATTTCAATACATGTCAGCATAGATTTTCACTGATAAATCTAAGACGCTGGACAAGGCCTAATGAAGCTAGTCTGGATGTAGCTGATGAAGGAGGAAACTATGCATTTAGTTTTTTATCATTCTACTCCATCTCTATCTGTTGCATGCTGTGGTCATCCCTAGGATGCTTTATGGCTGTGTGGCATGGACGCTTAATGAGAAGTCAAAGAACAGAATCAAGGTATTTGAAACGCGTGTCTCGCACACTGAGCACCAGACCAATGAGTCTACCAAGCAGCAAATCAGTCAAGAAAATTGGAACCTATGAACCATTGTTGGAGGTTATGTGATGAAGGAAGCTGCAATGGCTTAGACACATCACAAGAAGGCAAAACACCCTTACCAAGACCATAATGCAGGGCAGAGTGGAGGGAAAGAGAAAAAGAAGTAGACTGAAGAAAAGCAGTGGAATCAACACTAAGGACTGGACAGGGCTTCAAGGCTAGGGGCAGACATTCAAAAAGCCTGAGCCTGAATCGATTCAATCTTTGCAGGTTAGTCTAACCTGGCTAGGCTGAACTTGTTTGTAAATGGACAGACATTCTCTCCAGACTGAGGAAATTCAGGCACAGTTGCTCAGGCTAGAAGCCAGAGGGTGGTACAGCAGCCCTCTCTCCCTTGCAAAATGCTGAGCTGAGGGAAAGGTGGCCAGGCCCCAGCAGGACCTCTAATTAGGGAGGTCTGCTTGCACCATCCCAGGCTTTTCCCCATTGCCAGCCCCCAGGCCTGAGCTAGCACTTTGAGGTGAGGGGTAAATGGGGCATGTAGTGCGTACATCTGTTGATGATACGGAGCTTTTCAATTTCCCTCTCCCTGCTTCTATATACTGTCTGCAGCAAACTGACGGCCAGCAAGCCAGCAGAGGGCTGATACCGTGATTATCCTCTCACCAGCAAAACACTAAGCTCTCGCTATAAGTTCTAACTCTTCTTGAGCAGCTTAACAGCTGACCTGTTGATTAGTTCCAAATAGCCCTAAGTGGTCACTGTTCTCTCTGTCTGTCCCAGTGAAATTGGAGAGAGAACACACAGACACCTCTCAGCAATCGCTAGCATACCATGTGCCTAGGGTCCATGCTGTGGGAGATGGAGGGGGGGAATTCCTGCTTAAGCAGTGAGCAGGGAGGGTAGGGCAGGGCAGGGGGAAGCCAGGCAGACCCTGCTGGGTCTGCAGTCTCTGCCAGAGCTGCAGCCAGGGAGCAGAGGGAAGGGGGCAGCTTTGCTGTGGAACAGAGAGGCCCACCCAGCCCAGACAGCATGCTGGGGGTGTCTGGTTTATCTTAAACCAGCAAGGAATCTGGGATAAATTTCACATAAACTGGTTTGACCCAAATCAGTTAAATCTAATTCTCCATTCAACCAGGTTTATCTCAAACCAGTTTCAGCCATTTTCAAACCGGTTTATGTGCATTGAACATCTATTCTGTTACAGGTTTAAACTAGTTTCTGATCACTTAAGCCAGTTTGTGTGTAAGGTCTGTCCCTAGCCCAAACAACAGAGTGCACTGAGCTAGCCAAACACAGGGTGGAGTGGAGGGGGGATGTTACAGCATCTAAGGTGCCTCAATCGTCACAGCAGCCTCCGGACTGATTTGACTTGACTCCATCTATAGTCACTGTAATAATGGTAAGAGGCATGGTTGGCCTGTGTAGGGCAACATCCGAACACTACCCCCAGAAGGACTCCACAGGCTGATTTTCATTCCCCCAAGGACTCCACAGCCTGCTAAGGCTTCCCATGAAGCAGCCTTTGTTTTGTTCACAGCCCTGAACAACAATTCCCATAAAAGCAGCTAAAGAGATGGTCAAAACTGAACAGCCTTGTCAGAAAATCCCCTTCTCTAACAGCTGAGCTGAGAAACAAAGCAATGACTATTGCTGCTGCCACAGCCACAATGGTATGGATTGTTTGGGCAGCTAGCGCCAGAAAGGTTTGTGTTCCCTAGCTCCTGTCTGTATTACACTGAAAGAAAGCAGGTTTTTAAACAATCAGGGAGTCAAAAAAAAAAAGCAAACAAAAAACAACTGGGGTTTAGAGAAAATGGAGCCAAGCAAGGCTAAATCAATCCATACTAACCTCATTTTCCTAAGCTATCAGTGACGCATGGTACATTTCTGATTCATCGGGCCCAATTTTCCATGACCTCCACCTTGGGAGGATTCAGCTCTGCAGGCCTGCAGCTACACACCGGGCAGATCTGGGGCTGCAGGGAGTTGTACCCCCGGTCTGGTAGCATAATTAACTAGGGCAAGGCAAGGTGAGCACCATCCCTGACCACTGATTTACAGCTACCTCGTTAGCCGTGTTGGTCCCAGGGCACACTGGGAGACGTGATCAGGAATCTCCCTTCTGCTGCTTTGATTGGCAGCAGGGGGTCAAGCAGCCGTCCCATCCTCCGCTGGGTGGGGCAAGCGAGGGGAAAGGGCTGGTCCTGTCACAAGGGGACTTTAATTTTGACTTCCGATTCCTCCTTGGCAGCATCATTCCTTGCACTGGTCTTTCCAGCTCGGAGAGAGATGGGCAATGCACAGCTGCTTGGTGGGAGTTTTCAGGAAGAAGGAAGTACGGCGTGGCGTGGCTTTCTCTAGGGAAGCTTTGGATTCACGAGGTTTGCAAGCCATGCAAAGCACATGACTCCGGCTTGTTCTCTCCTGCAGTGCCAGCTGCCAAAGCAACTCAGGAAATCTCCTCAGACCTTCAAGCAAGTGTGCAATCAGACCGCATAGGACGAGCAATGTGAAGTTCAGCCATTTAATAGCAACTAATTTGTGGCTTGAGCAGTGGGCCTCAAAGCTACAAAGTTTTCATTAGACCTGATTTTTTTTTTTTTTAAACAGTTTCAGCACAGATTTGTCACAACTTCCACGACAAACTGAACGGTGCCAAAACCTTTATTCCGAAATCCTCTCGTTTCTGATCTAGTCAAAATGCAGCGGGCAGTTTAATAGAGCCTATTGTTACAAAGTCACAAGGGACTCTTCAAAGCACATTTCTAACTGCACCGGTCATTCAGTACAATCAAGGCCCATGCTTCAGCCGGCTTTGCAAATATAACAGGGCTTAAATAGCCCCATTAGAGGAAAGTCATGGCAACAGGGGAAAAATCCAGGGATTCTTCCTCCTCCAGGAACAATCCCGACCCCAGGGGGTTCAAGGCGTTTTCAGTGATGGTCTGCACTTGAGTCAGAAATTTACCTCAACATAAAAATGCTTCGATACAAAAGGCTACAGTCTGTGTAATGGCCATTAGCCGCACAGAAAAATCAAAGGGGAAGTGATGTAACGACACAGAACAGGATAGGCCGTAACGGGCTGAAGAATCCAGTTCACAAACCGGTTGCGATAGCTTCTCCGACTCCTTGCCACCCAGATGTCATTGCAGTAAGATGGCGTTGTTGGTCTGCTGCCTCCGCAGAGGAAACGTCGTTTTACTGGCACTGTAAGCAGTCATAACAGAGGCTTCAGGCTGCTTTTCCTCCTTCCCCCATGTAGCCCCCTGCACACAGGTAGGTCAATAACTCCGATTATTGATATGTGCCATTGCTCCATAGTACAGGAGACGGCGATGGAAACTTCCCCACCAGCAGTGCTTCACCAAGAGCCACCTTTAGAAATGAGAAAAACCTCACTCCTCATCCCCACTGAGGGAAGACGTTAGGAATTACGGCTTTGGGGGAAGGAGGTGCTGTGGACACAAATCTATCCATACGTGGCTGAGGCCCATCAGTCACTGATGTCTCCAAAACTGCTCATCTCGACGTAATGAGCCCGATAGCTCATTAGCAGTCTCTTGAGCCAACCCATCTTCTACAAGTGTTGCTCGTGATTAAGGACTGGATTTAGTGATAACCCAGGAGACCTCTTTCCATTCCTATGTATTACATTCTGCTTTATAATTGCCTAGATGAAAATGCTATCTTCCCAAGACACATCTGACAGTTGGGCAAATAATTAAAAAAAAAAATCTAGTCCACCCACAAAAAGTAAGAGCTAAATCTTAAGCACAGTGGAAATCTGCCATCTATGTTGGTCACTGTACATAGTACACGACCAGCTCTTTCTGATCTGTGAAACAGTACTATTAATGAAGTCTTATAGCACAGCTCCATGGAAAGTTACTGTCAGGCAAATTAAAGCGGAGCAGCGAACACACAACAAACCGCCTGTGTTATCCCACGATAAATGCAAGGCAGCTCACCCCACTTCCGTTGAGGAGTAAGCTATTTCACATTTATTGCGATGCAGAACATGCATGCAGGCAGTTACTGCAGAGTACCCGACATGCTGCACGTTCACACTCGGGTTTGCCTCATGGTAGTTTGTTCAGATGCCCCAGCCTGGGAAGAAGTCAATGCTTAACTATAATGCAAAGAACATGGGAATTAGCTAAGCCAATACTGGCAGGCAGTTCTTTCTGTCAGCAACAGCGTAAGGTAGGATACCAGGTGTACCACTGTTGTAAAACTATTCCATCGGCTGTTACCAGATCTAACCAAGGAGCACAATACGTCTATTAAAGCTTAGTAATGTGATGTAAAGATCTAGTGATCTTAATACATGTTTGAGCCTCTTGCAGTGGAGTAAAAGAAAACAACATAATCCTTTAGCACATGTATTTAGGACCTGCCTTGAACCAAACAGCTAGCCTCCAACTGGATCTCCAGGTGTCAAAAAAACCTGCCCTGCTGCAAGTGAGCACAGCGCACAGGTGCACGTGCACTGTTTGTGGTGCTTCAAATGACTCTGAGGAACCACAAACTGCACACATGGACTCATGGAGACCTGCCCCAAGAGGATGAAGGACACCAAACCACAAGCTAAACACTCCAGAACAATTGCTTGCTAAAAGACTTGCAGCACATCCACAACAGCACCAAGTATGAAATCCAGACCATCCAGCTCCCAGTGAAATGCCTTCGCACTGGTGCAAAATAACCATCAAACCATAAGCCCAAGAACAACCCGCAGATTTCTGCATTCAAAGTAGGTCAAAAAACAAAGTTCAATCAACCTGATGAGTGCCTCAGATGGAAACGACCACTTTACATCAGGATCTTAAGATGTTTAACAGGAACTATTTACCTATCCCCATAGAGCACTTCCCCAGCTTTGATCTTCCTAAAGTACACACACAACTTTGATTTCAAGCACAAGTAAATGAAAGAAAAACCTGTGACTGAAATACTGAAAAAAATCCTTATCACTGCTTTATTTATGCATTTTTTAGATAAAAGTCTCACATGTTCACATTTGTTTCATGTAAACTCAAAACCTGTATGGTATTTAAAGAGACAACTCCAGGAAGCATTGAAGTCAGGCTAGCAATGAATTAGCATCACTAATTCTCTAGTGAAAAAGGTCACATCTCATCTGCAGTCTTCTACAAAATCTACCTGTCAGACTTGCCAGTACATGTATTTAAGAACTGCATCACCTGATGTCTTGACCAACGCATGGGAGCACATCAAAGACCTTAAGCAAAATAAATTCAGGTGCCATCAACAGAAGTTCACTGCCTTGTCCTGGCTGTTCACTACATTTTGCATCTCAGTCATACCCGGGGGATTTTTTTCAACATCTCTGCTGTTTCTGTCCAAGTGAGGCTTTAGAGGAAACTTTAGCCAATTTATCAAGTGTAAAATGGAAAGCACTTTCCCAGCTCTCATCTAGAACTCGGTCGCTCCACAGTACTAGAGGGCTTTGAGACCTTTAACGTTTCTCAGACCTACTTGGGTGCATGGGACCTTTTCACAAATAAACTTTTCCTGAGGCCCGAGAGACAACATGGAGCACAATAATGATGAAATGCTCATCTCACAGCCTTGCACAGTACACCTCTAAGCCTGCCAGACACTGTAGAACAGGCAGCAAGGTTTAAAACAGCCAGCTAGTCCTTTTTTCTAGTCTTGGAAACACAAAGGACACAACGATGGATTAAACCTGAATTGAACAGGCAAGATACCCGAGGGGCTTCAACTCTCTCCAAATATTAACCCCATCAAAAGTAAAAACAGCAACTGGGGATTAGAATAGAAAAACTGGGGATCAGAATAGAAAAAGACAAGCCTTCCTCTACTCCAAGAAGGACAAGCTACAAATGCACAGATAAACAACAAACCAGCACCTGCTTTAAAAAACCCACAGGCTGGATCTGGAGTCTTACTTTCTGTTGTCCCTGCCTTCAGGTAGCCTGCAAATGCTGCTATACTGAGAAATGCTGAGAAGTTACTGTATATCAATATTATTGCTGATCTCTTTTTTTAGGCTCTCAATGAATTGAAAATGACATTTGCTCAATTTAAAAGCAATAAAATTGTTTTTCTGACTCCCATTGCTGGGGTCTACAAATGGACCTGTGCTCTTTTTGCCTCTTAGAGTGTCACTGCCAATAAAAGAGCGATGCTCTGGCCCACATATTCATCGTCAGGGACTGTCAGCCAGGATGAGACAGAACACAAACCACCTTGCTCTTCCAGCATTTTGTTGGGTCCTCAAGGCTGAGAATAAAAATATATATTATGTGACTGAAAGGAATAGCTATGGCTCCAAGCCTCTCAGGCAAACTTGCTTGGGGAAAGGTGATCCACTCAAGAGAAGTGACACCATCGGCCAGATCCAGCTCCAAACACTGTCATCTGGCCCACAGCACTCCCCACATCCATGCGGTGCCCTTAGGGCTGTGGCCCTGTACATTAGATTGGGACCCCCTGCCACCTTGCATGCCCAATCTCGGTGTGTGGGGCTGGGTGGAGGTAGCACGGGTGCATCCCAGCACAAAGGGCTGGGTGGGGCAGGATAGGGCCCCTATCCCAGTGCACAGGGGTACTAAGAGTGTGCAGGGCCCAGTCCTGGTGCGCAGGGTCCTATCTAGTCCTTGGGCCATGCCCCACCACTCATCTGGCCAAAGGTTGAGCTCCACTGGCTAACGCACCCATACCAAGAAAAGTAAGAGCTTGGTAGATAAGATTCCTTGGATGAATACAATATCTTTTATTAGACCAACCCAAATAGTTGGAGAACTAGTTGTTAGAGTAAGAGCTTGGCACTTTTACAGACTTCATATTCTAGCAACAAGATAGTCAAGCTCCAAGGGCAAACCACAACATCCAAGAACCTTTTTCTTAATATATCAATACATCCTTACTGAACAGTTAGTAGGGGCTTACAGCTCAACTTCTGCTCCTGGAAGGAGAAAAAAAACTCCCATCATTCCCTTACCATACACAGGAGAGAAGGGCTGAAACAGCAGCTTGGGGCAAGGGAGACTGTTACTGCCTGCCGCACACCTACCATCATGCCTCATTACCTCTGTTTGGACTGCAAACTCTTTGGAGCAGGGACTGTGCGCGCTCTACAGTGGATCCTCATTTTCAGGTATGGCCTGCAGGCGCCACAGGACAGATAACAATAAAAGCTGGCATCTTCCTTAAAACTGCTCCCTTCTAGAGTAGGGCATCCCCTAAATAATAAAATTGCTTTCTTAAAGCTTCTGTCTTCCCCAGCAGGGGGGTGAAAAAATAAAATGAACCATCATTTTCTTCAAGAACCAATACAATTGTTTAAATTCCTCTTGAACTGCTGAAGCAATTAAACAAAAGTTTCACTGACATCATTGTTTATGCTGGCATCTGAACAAGGTAATCAAGAGAAGAGCTGTGTTACAGCCAAGGAGACTAAGGTAACAGGAACAGGTTACTTCCTTCTTTGGAATGATCTATGGTAATACTGCCAGGGAGTACTGTAATCTGCTCGAGTTATTTACCACGTGTGCGTCTGGGCAGAGATATTATATGGCAAAAGGAAAGGACAGCTTGTAGTTCATAGGTGGAGCACGCTATTTCCAGAGAATCTCTCTGTGTTCATACTCTCAGTCCATGTTTTCTCCCTTCTAGAGAGAAAAGTCCTGCTGTACCTGTGGGCCAAATTCAGTTCCACTCCACTGAAGAAGGAAGGGTCTGTTATTCCAGGACTGATATTGGGTCTACTGATATGACTAAGGATTGTAAGATCCTTTGCAAAATCCAAAACAAATTCAGGTGCAAGCATTTTCTAAAGCAGCATCTCAACATTTCAAAACTATTTCTGTTCATTCATCTGCAATTGGCCAATGAAATCAGGCCCTGCACTCAGCTCGGTGACGTTTCTGTCTGTAACCAAGTCTTACACACACCTCAGTGGCATTTGCCTACCTATAACTTAGGGCCAGATGGAAAATTTGGAAAGCCTGATTTACCCTAAAAGCAAGCTCAGAGCTTGCCCATTTTGCTGCTGTTATACACACCACTGCTCATGTAGGCCAAACTCTGTGTGTAAACGAAGACCCAGTTGGAGAGGATGGATAGAGTGGGCTGGCAAAGGGCTTGCAACCATAAGCCATGGCTGAGCATCTAAATGGCTGAAGCACCCATTGGTCCCAAAAAACTTATCCTTCACGGTACAATATCCTGAGACATTACAACATCTGAATGTAGCACACCTTGGCTGATAAGTAAAATAGAACTGATTGTTTCAACTCTTGAGGAAGACTTATTTATAGTAGCAGTTGATAGACCTGGCCGATGGCAATCATCTGTGATCCCAAACAGGATTTACTGTCAGAGTTTTATGTTTTTGGTTTTGGGGTGGGGGACAGGTGTTGAAAAACACCTCAGCAGGCATTATTGCTACACCTTGTTTGATACGTACACAGTGAATTATTTCCCACTTTTCAAGTTGTGCAAGATCTGCAGTTATCCTGTTCCTAGGTAAGAACTACTGCTTGGAGGAGAACGGAAATGCTGACAAACACTAATACCTCTGAGAGAGGCTTTAGATCATTATCAACATGTGAAAGACCTACCTCTTGCAAAAAAAAAATGCTTTCTAAAGGGAGAGGGTGGGGACAAGAAAGAGTTGGAGAGTCAACATTTCCTTCATCAGCTTCCAAAACCTGAATTCTGAGTTCTGCCTTTCTTTTGCATGAGCCGGAAGTAACTAGATGATTTTTCAGTTCATGAGTTAGGCGTTACTAACATATGTAATCATCTTTGCTAAAGATTTCATTAAGCTACTGCCCACTCATGTCTAAATGCACCAAAGTATCAAGAAGCTGAATGCAGGGCTCATCCGAGTCACTTTAAGCTCAGATGCCAGAAACCTATATAAGGCAGCACAACAAATGCTGCTTTACTGCTTACTCTGGGCAATAGCTGGACCTCTTGCTGCCTTCAGCTAGAATAAAGGGGGTTTAAAGCACATCTCTGGGATTAAGAGTGACGGAACTGACGATTTTCCATGAAAATCTTGCAGGAAAGAAAAAGGAGATGAAAGGCTATACCAGGTGTTTGAGTGGCCAGTAAAGTCAACCATGGGAAGGATACAACTTTGGTGTATATCTACTGTGTGGGAATTCTGCTCAAGTTGAAATTTCCACCAATTTGCATTGAGGGGCTGCAGTCTCTCTATATGTATTTCAAAAGACAAACACCACACGCACAGAGTCAACTGCAAAAAAAAAAAAATTACAGAAAACCTTTTTTTTGGTCATGAAACAGATGCTGTATTTGCTGTTCCTATTCATGCTCAATGGCTATTTATCCATTGGCTACCAAGATAACCAATTTTTTATAAATCTAGTCCACGTAGCCTCTCAATCCGAATATGAAGTAGGCAGTCTATAACCCTACTACAGTCTGAAACATCCGAGTATTACAGTTTTGGCCAGTCACATGCTTTCTGAGTTCTCCCTCATAAACACTAATGACCGTAATACTGCTCGCCTAATTACTGGCTCGTAAATAAGGAATACTCCCACCCGATGTTTAATGTAGCATGGAGACAATCCCCTTATTGAAATGTCCCTTTAGTCTTGATTTACATTAGCAGTCCAGAGGTAAAGCCAGACTTAGAAATATACTGCCTGATCCAAAGCCACAGGCAGGTCACTGAAAAAGATTCCCAGGGATTTCATTCAGCTCTCTCAAGCCCATGCCCTTCCTTCTGAGGCTGGCTTTCTTGATTTTCTCCCTGCAGTGCCTTCCTGTCCCTTCTATAATTCTCTCTTGCTTCAAAAAACTCATCTCTTTTTCAAGCTGGAGGTGAGACATATACGGTTGGGCTGTGAGGAGTAGCCAGTAGAATAACTCTGTATGCAAACCCTAGAACCCGGCTTCATAGCCCCTGACCTCTTGCAAGTGCTGGACAATGTGCTTAATCAGTCTCAGATGCTTTTTTTGTGGAAAATTCTTCTATCTTTAGTAAGAATTTGATCCATCAGCAGCATCACTCCCACTTTCCCACATCAGGCTCAACTCTGCCCCTTCTCTTATGCATGCATATACATTCCAGGGCTAATGAGCCAGAAATATCCATGAGATTCATATGAATCCCATAGGAAGGCCTATTTGTTACACACCAGCCATCTGTGGACCAAGCCTCACAAAGAACTTAAGCCCAACTGTTTCTAGAGTGGGGCAATAAACGTGTAAGATTACTTGGGGCAACTAAAGATAAAACAGGGACAAGAGTGTGGGGCAAAGGTAAACAGCAAGTGCTCCAGGGGGACGTACCGAGTAGAGCACACCTGCCAGCGCCCACTGCCCCTTGAACAAGTCCAAAGAGCCAGGGAACGTCACCCAGTAGAGTACTGCCTGGAGACATGCACAGGAAAACAGCCCCACGCTCATTGGGGTTTCCCCTGCCAGGAGTCTTCTTCCTGGGCTGGTAGATGATGAGCATGGCCAGAGCCAGGAGGTCCCAGGACTTGCTGGGGCAACAGATAAGGAGTGCGTAGAAGATAATGTGCAGAGAGAGGTGCAGCCAGAATCCCAGCAGGAAGGTCCAGAGGAGGTAAAAAGGTGGCAGCCTGGCACACTCCAAGTAGGCATGTGCCAGGGAATCTAAAAGGATAGAAACTGCTTCCCATTAACAATACTGGAGTCAACAGGAGTTACACATGCAGATCTGGCTTAAAACTGAACTGTCAAAGCTGAGTCTTGGTCCCCACCAATGGTTCCACGGAGGGACTGCGCATTAAAACACTCACTAAGACAAACTGTCTTTCATACTTTTAGCAACTAATTATTTCCTTTTTAGCACACAAATTATGTTCCATGCGGTTTCAAGCCCTCAGCTCAGCTGGCCGCAATTTCAAGAAAGCTTATATCTATTAATGAAATGTCTGCACTACAGGGCTCACTTCCTTCCAATGACTAGTCAAATTTTTCCACATGGCAGGAAAGTCTCACAGTGCTTAGTGGAATCGTTACGGTCATCGTTACTGAGCACTTCATTACACGATTACAGTCATAGTCACAAGGCTGATCACGAAAAAGGAGGACAGCCAAAATCTGCAGAGTACAGTCTTGACTTCCTGGTCACTGTTGTTATTGCTGAAAGCATGCAAAGGAGAACTGGAACAAAATTCTGCCTCAAGCTCTTCTTGATTGACTTCCATCAAATAACTATTTTTTCCCACAGTCTGCCAGTAGAGAGAGGCAAACATCTCTATTCTAGCTTTATCTGGTCATTAGGAAAAATAATAAGCCTGAAAACTCTTGAGGAAGATAAAAGATAGCGTGCCCCTAGCACTAGTGCGCCACTCCTTCACCTGACACAAGACTCATATTAGCTGCATGAAACAAATCTAGCTCTGTTACCTTGCTCTTCTACTTTTTGAAACTAAAGTCATTCCTCACCCATACTTGGCAAATATATAAGTGGATGAAAACACTTATACATTACTTGTAAACGCAGTTCTTGTTGATGTAAACGGCCCCTAGTTAACCCAATGTTTCAACCAACTACTTGACTGCAAGTCCTGGTTAACCAAAGTGTGGTCATGTCCCCAAACAGAAATGAAGTGAGCCTGTTAATGTCTCATTCAGCCAGAACTTCAATCAGTGAAATAATGTTGATGTTGTAACGTATGCCTTTCAGTTACTCGTGTCCATTAACCTTAAAGAAACTGAAAGGCCAAGGCACCGTCTCCATTTGCACATGTTCATCAGAGAGACGTAAACAGTCAGCTCCTCGACTGCCCTCGGGTTCAGGTTCCAAATGTTCCCTTTACAAAACCCAAGATAAAACCCAGCGACGCGCCTGAACTGTAACACAGATACAGATCTGAACTCCCCCCCAGTTCACAGCCTCTAATCAAATAAACAGATGGTCAAGGGTGCTTCACCAAAGTTTCACGGGAAAACTGAATCGGCAGACCACCCATCCCACAAAAAAGGTTGGTTATGTAAGCAGATGTGCCAGCTCTAGGTTTTAAGCACATGCCAGGCTCAGCAGAGTCTAAAATCCATGCATAATTGTAACAATGAAACTTAAGGGTTTTCTATTTAAATTATGCCAATACTAATACAGCTGAACCTTGGTTACAAGAGTGGAAATGAAGTGCAGCTGCCAGAACCACTAAGCAATCTCTGGATGGTTTTAGTTGCTTTCCTGCAGATGCACCAAGAGTTCTCCAGCTATTTCATTCCTTTAATCAGTTATAAGAATTAAAATCTTCCCACAGCTACGCTTTTCTTTTCCATATACCCCAACCTCCCCCTCAAACGGTGCTGACGCTGTTCGGTTTTGCAGACCACCCAAAGGCAATCCACAGCCCAGAGCTGGGGAGCCACAGGTGAGAAATATGTGCCGCAGGTCTAAGTCCTCTCTGGCAAGTCCCAGGAATGTTTAGCATTTCCGGGCTGCAGCAACAGCGGCCGGCTCGCATC
>JAGPOW010002514.1:67058279-67076427 GCA_030014935.1 Caiman crocodilus | reverse complement strand
CTTCCTAGGGAAGTTGTTCTTGCTCCTACCTTGGGCGTCTTTAAGAGTAGTTTAGATAGGTACTTGGCTGGGGTCCTGTGACCCTGGCACTCGTTCCTGTCATTGGCAGGGGGTCAGACTAGATGGCCTGCTCTAGGCCCCTTCTGATCCTAGATACTATAATGATACTATGATACTATGAATCCAAATGGAAATAAAAGAATAAATTCTGTCCATAAATTACAGTTCTAGCAACCTCATGTAACTTTGCGATGTGTGATCAGAGAAACTGTCATTCCCATAAATTGTTCCTTTCCCTCTTGAAAAAGAAAATAAATTTGTTAGTGAGAGAAAGACTTTTCACTACATTTTGAACATTCTTATTGATTCATTTGAAAAATATACTGGAAAATGGGCTTTGAGCACTTCTCACTGTACCAAGCGGTTCTTGCTTCACTGCTTGACTGTTCATTAGGTCAGCTTCTTCCAGAGAATGTTTACAGTGACAATTTGTGTTAATAGAAGGCTGTCTGATTGGTGGTCTGAGGACTGCTTGCAGCCTTTGAGGTGTTAAATTGTGGCCCCCACTGTTACTTCAGATTTTAACTGGAGTAAGGAGACTGACGACCAGTGAAAGTGTTCCAGTCACAACTCAAAAACTGTATTAGGATATGCAATATAAAGACTTATTTGTATTAATGAAGACAATGCTTACATAGCCTTGAATTCAAGGGGAGAACAGGCCCACTGGTCAGGCTTCCCTTGAGGAAACTCGAGAGGTGGCACACAGATCAGCAGCAGATCTTCTTGGATTTGTGGAGTTCTCTAAATTTCCCTCCAGCCTGTGCCCAAAATTTAGAGATGGCTGGTTTCAGTATTCTAATAAATGACCTCTGATTGGGTTTGTTTAAATGTCTTTGAAACTTTTGGAACTGATTGACCCAAATTTCCTGTGGACTTGGAAGGTGTTTATTACTTTGGATTTATATTCTTGGGAAAGTAAAAGGGAGGGTTTCTCATCTCCTTTCCTTCCATATTGGGGAATGCTGTTAAACACTGGTCCTTTTCTTCTTTACCTTAGTTTATGGTCTTCTCTGACAAGGTTGTTTTATTTTTACAAATTATTTAAGGAATTTAACAAAGGTCTATCTATTATAGCAAAATGGCATCTAATATATTGGGTTACATCAGTCCTGTCTTTTAAAATTTCAAGATATAGTGATATATGATATAGTGTATTTGGATTATTTAATTTATGAACTACATTTATAATGTTTCCTTTCAGGCCTTGTGCTTTGTTTAACTGTGTTTAGCTAGACATATGGATGGCTTCATTTACTTTGTTGACCAGGCTAGTTGTCATACATGCAAAAGTCTACATTATAGTTGCTCAGAAACAGGCCTGCTGCTTAACCACATTTCTGCAGTTTGGCCTAGGCCTTTTGAAAATGGCTAAGCCTGGCAGCAGCGCACAACACACAGTGTTTTTATATTTGAACAGTGCATGCTTTGGACAGTGCAGGCTTAACTTCATCATTGCTGCATAGGTCAAACTCAGGTTGGGTCATGACATTGCATGCTACCCAGGACTAGACTTGGCAGAATTTGATCTTTATTTTTTACTAATTTTGGATAATACTGATTTCTGATTTTAAGCATTTATTTTGATTTTTATTGATTTTAAATTTTCAGTATTGTGCTATATTAGGGGTATGGTGGTGCACATACACGCACACAGCAGATGCTGGGGAAATTGCTGTGCTGCTGGGCTGTCAACCTGCTGCCTGGCTCCTGGGCACAGTGCCACCATGCTCAGTGCCTGCTTTCCTTTGTTCTGTGGCTGTTACTGCCCCCTGATTATTAATGATAGGACTTTTTTTCAGCAGCCTGTGAGTGTGAAGTGAAATCATCATGCATTGATGTTTACAAATAAAAATTGAATCCTGCCAAGCTTACCCATGGCTTATGTTGCACAGGCCTACGATATATGTGTGGCCTACACCAGGCTCCTACTCATCTCCCCTTGATGCTCTGGTGAAAGCATCTGCTGGAGTCCCCACACCACCCCTCCAGGCTTCCCAGAGGTGAGAGGGTGCAGTGTGGCACAGCCCACAGTGCTGGGGCAGGTCCATGGCGCAAGGCACCAGAGTGGCATGGTGCAGTGGTGTAACCCACAGCTGGGAAAGGGAAGGTGAGATGGGATATGTGGTGCAGTGGGGGCACACGTGGTGCAGCAGATGGGGAGCATGGAGTGAAGTGGGGAGGGAATGCACAGCATACACTCCAGAGGCCTGTGGTCCCTGCTAGTGCAGCCGGTCAATCATACAGCCCCCAGCCTCTTAGAGGTTGGACAGCTCTGTGCTAGGTCATGGTCATTGTCACTGGAGAGAAGAAGCCATCTTGGGCTCAGACATTTAAAAGTTTTGAAGTTGTAGGACAAGGATGTCATACTATAGCAGGTGCCAACCTCTCTCCCACCCTCTTGTACCTTTGCAATCCCATGACAACATTGAAAAATCATGAACTCAAATACAAATTACTAACGCATAGAAACAGCCAGTTTAATTTCTATTATGGTCAATGAAAGCATTTTATCCTACCTGTCCTGATGTCAACATGAGATTAGATGAAGGGCATCTAACTACATTTAAACCTGGGAAAATAGGAAGAGGGAAATAATTTGAACAATCTGACCTTCCAATAACACCCTCACTTTAACTTTGGGAGGTTAATACATGCAATTCAGAGAATGATGTTAGTCTCTGCTGGGTTTTGGGGATTTTTTGGTTTTTTTTTTTAAATAAAATACTATTTTACAACTCTTTTAAACAAATCACTGGCACCTCTGACGTGTATATCATTCTGTCTTTCCTTGGATGTATCCTGTTTCTCTTTGTATTGGATGTATTACAAAATAATATTTTTTTCCAAACTGCCTGGCTATTGGTTTCAGCTTTAGGAAATTTTCCTTATTGATATCTTTAAAGAAAATTACAATGCCTTAGAATTTGACTCAAAACATATTATCTCTCCTCCCTACCCCCCTAATTTTTTGATAAAATCAGAAACATCCTTATAGAGAAGGCTTTTATTACAAAAAATCTGTCTCAGAGCCATAAAATGGATAAACAAATGTGGGGGAAATAAATGTGGCTTCTGTCTTTTGGAAATTACTGTATACAGTCTGCAATTTTAATGTTAAGAAGCTTAGGAAAGCAAAGTGAGGAAGTAAAACAGCCATCTGGGGGAGCAGATGTTTATAGGTTGCTGTAAAAGCTGCTTTGAGGAATTATTTTGATGGAATCAAGCAATTACAGAGTTATTTTCTATTAAAATTCTAACCATGGAAGATTTTTATTTATTTAACTCCTCCTTGCCCCTGAGAGTTCAGCTAAATTCAGGTTCCTTGAAAATTATGAAAAAAATAACTGTCATTAATACTGTTGAAAGGATCTAGAACTACTTGTATTGATGTAATATAGATATTTTTCATCCTAATTTTCAGATCTCAAGAACTGAACACTTCTTTTGAATACTGTAGGAATATTACATTTTTCCATAAATACTGACTATTTGATCTCTGATCGTTACTAAATTCTAATGAAAAAATGAAATGCAGTTTCTTAAAGTAACTAAAATCTAAGACAGAATTAACATTTTCTCCATACAAAAAAATCACAGTGAAATACATAATGTTAGCAGTTTTCTTATTCTTTTATATCTTCAGAGCATTTTATAGAGCAATACCATGAGGGGGGGAAATATTATCATCCTTAAAAAAAAAAAAGAGAGAAAATGAACTTCAGTGAGATTAGGTGTTCACCCCTTTTGAAAGGCAGACTACAGATGAATTTGTCCTCAAATAACAGATTACAGCTCACCTCCCCTGTTTCTGGCTCACCAGCCTTTATTCCCACCACTCAATAATACTTCCCTTGAATGTGATTTTTATCATCACCGCTGCTGTAAATTCCTGCTTCATGCAGGGAGGAGAAATGATTATATCACTCATTCAGTTTCTGCAGTACCTGCTCCTTCACCGCTTCGTTTCCTCACTTTTAATTCCTGAAGACCACAGCGAGGGTTGGTTCTTCATTGACAGGATAACAGCGGTTAAGTGGAGAGGAACTGGCCATTGATTAGGATATAGCTGCACTTTATTACCGCAGAAGCCTGTAACCTAGAAACTTCTAGGTTACTTTCTGCTGCTGCTGAAAGGGAACTTGCCTTGTTGTTTGGTCTTGTTCTGCAAGTGAACTGATTGAAGGATCCTTCTGCAAACCTGAAAAATTAGAAATGGATTCTTTAACATCCATGGAGCTGCACCCACTTTATTTTAAAGCTGTAGGGCCTAGGGCACCTGGTTATGGCCTGGGACCCATTGTATTAGGTCAGAGATTATCAACCAGGGTGAATGGTGCTGGGGTGACTTGAAATTCCTTTCAAGGGTGGCATGGGATGCCACACAATGTTAGCTCTGTCACTTGTGCATATATGATCCTCAAGATAAACAGAGATTTCCAATAGGAATCTGTGGTGTTAAAAACATTCTGCCTTGGTGTGGTCTTTCTACAGTCTCTGTGCAACAAAAGAATTACTCTATTATTTTTCTGTAGTGAAAATGATTGAAAACTAAATGCTGGCATTTTCTGAGGGTATCTGGAGTCTAAGACAGTTGAGAACCACTGTATTAAGTACTTAACAGACACCGTGTACAGAATGTACTTTTCCCAAGAATTTACAGGCCAAATATAGGACAAAATGTGAATGGATACAGGAAGGATGGAGGTGTACAAAGTAACAGTGAGGCAGTAGTGATTAGTGTGATAATCAGGGATCCTGGTTTTCCCTGTGTAAAAATTGCAAAAATTGTAAATTTTCTGATAAAAACATGTGCAAATTCTCTGATTAAACCCCCCCAAATCCATGATTAAAATGAAACACCATTATATATCTAGGTATCAATTGAACACAATGTTTTATTGATCAATTTATAATTTTAATGCAATTTGGAAGCCTACCAGAGCCCCAGTCACTAATAAAATAGATTCCAAGTACCTACATATTTTGATATTTGATTTTGGACGTTTTTATGGTGGAAATTAGAGTTCCCCCTGCCCTCTTAGCTCACCAGGACATGAGGCCACTCCCCACCCACAGCCCCACTGGTGTCCCTCACTCCCCACCCACAGTCCTCTCAGCCCTGCTGGAGAGGGCCCCCAGCTGCCATGGCTATGGGGCCAGGGACCTGGGTCTGCAGCTGCCTGCCTCTGCCCCCGGAGCAGTGCCAGAGCCCCAGCTGCTACCCGTGGGAGGCAGCAACTGCTCCAATGGAGCAGAGCGTAGAGCCTGGCTCCCCCTCTTCCACAGGCAACACAGCCAGAGTAGAGCCTGTCAGGGGGAGGGGGAAGATGTGGACTGCCTGCTGTGGATTCGGGGCTTCCCGCACTGCTGCCCTCCCCCCAGAGCCTCCACGGCCCAGCAGGTGGGACCAGTTGCGGCAGTGCAGAGCGGGGCCAGGTGGGGAAGCTCCTTGCCACTGCAAGACCTGGGCTTCCTTGGCGAAGTGCCCAATGCCTCTGTGGCAACAGTAGGGGCGGTGGCATGGAGTTGTACCCCTCTAGCCTCAGCCCTGCCCACCTCCCTCCCTCCCTGTGGAGGCCTCAACCCCCCTCCCCACTGCCAGACTTACCTGCGGGAGCTGCTCTCCAGGCTGCCTGGTAGCTGTGTGCATGTGTAAGCGTGCACATGCACATGGCACCCCCTGCCTGCCTGGCCTTCTCCTGCTGCCCCCCAGCCCCTTGCACGCTGGAACTCTGCCAGCCTGCAGAGAGCTATTTGCAAAAGTGGAAAATTCCTGTGTTTCTCCATTAAAATGAAAAATCCACCTTTTTCTTGATTAAAAGGGAAAATCTGCATATTTTTCCTGCTTTCCCATGGGAAATGGAAAACCCAGATCCCTGGTGATGACCGATTTCTCAACATAACAACAGCCTAACCACCTTGTAGGTGTCACAGCAAAGAACAGCTTTTAAGGAGAGAAATAAAGGAGGACATTACATTTTGTCATTCCCTTGTTTCCACTGATGATTGAGAGAGTCCTTTCCCTCATAACATCATTTCCCAAAGGTGTGGTAAAGACTTAAGTGTGTAAAACCCAATATTTTAATTTGAAAAGGAGATTTGATTCAAGATCAAAGATCTGTATATTATACTAGCCATTCCAGTGTTTGTTGCTGCAATCAAAAATGTAATTCCCCTAAATTGATATATAAGAGGTCACATGCAACGCTTGGGACCTCTAAATAAGCCCAATATTTGCATCTTGTTCAGTCTCCTGTCACCTGTGACAACCAACAGTGGGCTCACTGCAAAACAAAAGGATTGTGAAAATTAAAATGTTGCAAGGCATATTAACCCATCTGTCCTACAAGCTGGAAAGCTCCTGAGCACAGCAGCAAAACTGAAACACCCACACAAACTGCATTGGTTAAAATAGCCCCTTTTGCAGTGTTGGAAAGCTTGTCTGTCTGTTTGAGCCTGTTCAAGCACTTAAACTACTTCTAGGTGTTTGTACTGCTCTGTTCCTGAATTTCCTGCCACTGCAAGTCCTAGATTCTTATGCATTTTATGTATCAGATGTGATACTGAGAACATAGATACTTCCAAATTCTGTAATGTTCAAAGTTTGCATGAAAGATTTTTAGTTTTGTTGGCATACATCAGAGGCCGATCAGCTATCCCTAATAGATGCCTCTCCATTCTTTTTAGGTTGTTCTCCCACTCTGGCCGTCAAAGTTTGTTCAGTGCTGCTGTTGCCTGCATCTGTCCCTGTTGAATTAATTGCCAACCTTTAATTAAGATTGATTTTTATAAACTCCCTTCTTTCATCAAATCCACTTTGTCTTACCACTGTTACTCAAAAGGCTGTCACTGAGCCATTTTGGGTAAAGAAAAAAGTCTGCTTTCTAAAGCTCTGATCCTTGGAAGCAATTCTAGTCATTCTCTTGCATGATGGCCTCCATCATGGGTAATACCTCAAGAATTAAACTGAGGCCCACTAGAACTAAAACCTCGAGTAGCTGCAGAATGAATTGTTGAATACTGTAGTCAAGGCTCTGTAGTTGGGAGCTGTAGCAACTCACATTCTCTATTGACTGGTGTGAAGGGGGACTTGTGTGCAGGTCCAAACTGAAATTCATGAAACTAGGAGACTGTGACGTCAATACCTACACAGTCAGATGGGTCACTAGTTGGCTGGAGGGCTGCATCCGGAGAGTGGTGGTGGTCTTATTTGACCCAGAGGGATGCGGACAGTTGGGTCCCCCAAGGTTTGGTCGTTGGGCCCACACTGTTCAACATCTTCATCAGCAACTTGGACGGGAGGGGGTAAAAAACACCCTGTTCAAATTCGCAGATGACACTAAGATGTGGGGAGAAGTGGGCACGCTAGAAGGGAGGAATAGGCTGTATTCGGACCTGGACAGGTTACAGGGGCGGGTGGATGAGAACAGGATGGGTTTCAACACTGACAAGGGCAAGGTGCTGCACCTGGGGAGGAGGAACCAGCAGCACACTTACAGGCTGGGGAACTCCCTTCTCATCAGTGCAGAGGCAGAAGAGGATCTTGGAGTCATTATTGATGCCAAAATGAACATGGGCCGACAATGTGGGGACGCGGTCAGAAAGGCCAACCACACCTTGCCATGCATCCACACATGCATCTCGAGCAGGTCCAAGGAGGTGATCCTCCCCCTCCATGTGACGCTGGTCAGGCCGCAGTCGGAGTACTGCGTCCAGTTCTGGGCACCGCACTTCAGGAGGGATGTGGACATGGAGAGGGTCCAAAGGAGGGCCACCCACATGTTTGGGGGCAGCAGGGCAGGCTCTACGAGGAGAGGCTGAGAGACCTGAACCTGTTCAGCCTCCACAAGAGAAGGCTGAGAGGGGATCTAGTGGCCGTTTACAAACTAGTCAGAGGGGACCAGCAGGCATTGGGGGGTCCCTGTTCCCCCGAGCACTACCAGGAGTGACAAGAAATAACGGTCGCAAGCTGGCAGAGGGTAGATTCAAGCTTGATATCAGGAGGTGCTACTTCGCTGTCAGGGCGGCTAGGAGCAGGGAGTCGGACTTGATGATCTGCTCAGGTCCCTTCTGACCCTACCAACTTTGAAACTATAATGAGACTTTGAGGAGGAGTTGATGTATGTGAATCCCTTTGTAGGATTGGATCCAGGTGTTTTTTATATTGGATTTGTATGATTTGTATCTGTTTTAGATCATAATCATAGAACACAAAAAATTATGTTTGGAAGGGACCTCAGGAGGTCATCTAGTTCTACCCCCTGCTCAAAGAAGGACCATTCCCAACTATATCATGCCAGCCAAAACTTTGTCTAGCTTGGTTTTAAAAACCTCCAAGAAAGGAGAGTCCATAACCTGTCTGGGTAACCTGTTCCAGTGCTTTACTATACTCCTAGTGAGAGAGTTTTTCCTAATACCTAACCTGTACTTCCCTTCCTGCTACTTGAGCCCTTTGCTTTTTGTTCTGTTGTCTGCCACCACTGAGAACAGTCCTGCTCCATCCTCTTTGGAAACACCCTTCAAGGATTTGAAGGCTGCTATTAAATCCCCTTTTAGTCTTCTCTTTTCCAGACTAAATTAAGCCAGTTCCCTCAGCCTGTCCTCATAAGTTATGTCCCCCAACCCCCTCCCCCAACCATTTTCCTTGTCTTCCACTGGAGTCTCCAGTTTCTCCACAATTTTAGGGAAGAGGCAATATCTTTCTTATCTTGCGCAGTGTTATGCACACTGTTAGTGCTCAACACATAAACAGAGAAGGGAAATGGTTTGTTATGGACAGGTCAAAATTAGTGATCATGGAACATGAAAAACAAGTATTCAAGCCTGTTACCGTTTAACTTTTTTTATAGAAATAAGAAAAAATCCTAAGTAATGAGATTTTCCAGTACTGTTTACATTACTACATTTATGAAAATTAAATAGCTCTTTTTACTTTTGTAAGTGTGATGCTGTGAGAGAGATGCTTGATGAATATTTAATAATTTTGCTATACAAAAATGAACAAAATAAATGGACATTGTAAAAATAAAAATGATTCCACATTATACAAGTAACTGGCACTTAGTTGTCACACAGTGGCTTGTGAAATACAATACATGGTTTATTTTTATCACTACATTGAGGTCTTAAGTAGCACTGCAGTCGTTCATTAAAGATGGTTATCTCTGAGCATTAAATAATGTTGGAAATTTTTAGGTCATTTTTAGGTCATAGCATGCCTACATTCTCATCAGAATAGTAATTTTTCATGCTGAAAATATTCACTTTTATCTGTTGCTTTAATATTTTATACTATAAAACTCCACATCCTGTTTATAGTGTATATTAATAAGCTTGTTTATTGTTCAGACTAAATTTAGTTTGATAGCATACATTGATATTAATCATGTTTCACTTACAAAAATGAAAGCACAAAGGTTTTGTAAATATTCAATCTTTGCTCTCAAAGTGAAGGTTACTTCATTTTTTACTTAAGTCAATGGCTCTCACTAAAGAAAGCTAACAATGTTATCTCATTGCTTGTTTTGTGGAATGATCTTTAATAGCTAGCTAAAATCTGCAAGTGGTATGAATTGACCCGCAAAACCTCTTTAATATATTTCATGAAACATTACTAAAATTCTGGTGGGTTCCTGTTCAGCTGTATAACAATGATTTCAAACTACTGCTAAGCAGTTTCTAAATGAGAGTGAATTTACGAATTATTAGGAGATGCTAATTCACATATCAAGTCAAGTCAGTCTCGAGGCTGCTGTGACCATTGAGGCACATTAGATGCTGTGCATCATTGGTGATTTTTGGGCAAAGTGACCTGGCGACGCCCATCTCCTCTCCAGATCTGGATGGCCATTGGCTCACAGGGAGCTCACCTGCTCTTTGACAGATCTTGTTTTTAGTCCTGCTGGGTGTCCATACACCCTCTCACCCAGGCTAGCCCAGGTGGGGGGCACCTGTGTAATCGCTGACAGCCCAGCTATTGAACAGGCTGTACTGATTATCATGTACTAGATAGCCAACCAAGAGAGGCCTGGCCTGACAGGGAATCCACATATACATAATATATAAAATATGGGACTAAATATCTCTGTTTTTCAGCTGGAGACTAAAGTCCTGCCACAGCACCCTTTGCAGTCAATATCAAAATTCTCTTTGATTTTAGTGGATCAGGATCAGGCCCTTAAGGCTGGACCCGTTATTCTCATAGGTGTGTTAACAGGAGTTAGGTGATATTTACTAAGTTCCTGAGTTACTAAAACCAATCTAGATAGACCCTTTTCCAGCAGCTTCAAAACTATTGAAATTTCTACAAGAATTCAGTGCCTCCATCTTGGTTTGAAAAGATCCCTACAACTGAGGCTTCTCTGCACATGTGCTGAAGCGATCCACCTAGGTTCCAGCTAAACTCTGTTATGATCCACATCAGAGCTGGGAGCTGCTTAAACTCCACTCCATTCCTTAGGTATCACTATAGCCTCCTAATGTCAGGCTGACCCTGACAGCAGCATTAATTTCAGTGTAAAAATGTAGCTCAGACAGGGGCTTTCATTCTTAAACACTGGCGAAGGGGCCCACCATTTGTGTAATAGAGTGCTGGTAACTTAAGAAATGGGAGGCCTGGGTTCTAAATCCAGTTCATCATGATGAACGCAAACCCACTTTTCCCATTTCCCAGAGGAGTGACACTAGGCTATAGAATTGAAGATAGGCCACCAAGCAGCCAAGAGTGCAGAAAATGTAAGAACAAGCAAGGCAGAGCCTGACTGTGTGGCTTAGAGGTGATGGCACTCTGAAGAGGGAAAGCTAGTGTTATGGTCCCTGCTGTGATAGTTGCTTCTGTTTTCTAACCAACATCTACCCAAAGTAAAGTGTCTATACCCCTGGGTTAAGATATCTAACTTATGAGTGTAAAGGACCTAGATGGAAGAGCCAACAAAAATGATTTGATATTGCCTTGGGTGACTTCCACAAGTCTTACAGAGAATTAGTATCTGAGCCAGGTTTCAAAATCAATGATTCCTGAGTCCCAGTCCAATGTTTAGATAACAAAAACATGGCCCTCTGTGCAGAACAAGTCACCCAACTGGCTTGCCTGTTTCTTATGACTTTTATTTTTATGTACCTGTCAGAGAACAATGTGAGGAGTTTCGTTTACACTGGAGTCAAAGGCATCAGAAGGAGGTGTGTGCAGACCGGCTGGCCCAGCTAGCACTTAAGGAGGAGTTGAAAAACCAAGAGAAGAAGGAGGAACAGATGTTTGCAGATCTCTGGGAAGAGGACAGGTTGGCCAAGGAAAAACGAGAGGCAGTAGATATCCAGAAACAAACTGAACAGAATCAAGAAAGGCTGAATGTGCTTAATGCCCAGGTATCTGTTCTGAATGCTCAGAAGGAGGAGGCTAAGCAACTGAAAGAAGAGGAGGCACGATTACTGGTAACTGTCTTCATTGTCAATGCAGGGCTACTTGAAAGGTTTTCACAATTAAATATTCACCTTCCACAAATACTGTATTTTCTCACATACAACAAGTCTTGGAATATAACACAATACACACCTTGATTTGAAAGGCAGAATAAGGAAAAAAAATTCCAGAGTTATGGCTGCACAAAACAGGGGCACAACCTAATCTTCAACTCACTCACCCGCCCTTTTCTGTTTAACTAAAGCTGAAGCCCTAGCTGCTGCTGAAGACTGGTCTCCATGGGTGGATCTGTGGTTTTGAACAGAGCTAAAGTATCTCCAAAGGAGATACTAGGAGCACTCTAGTAGACAGCAAAGTGGCCTTAAAAGAAGTTAGCTTGATTAGTTGAACATCAAGGCCATTAAAAAGGAGAGACAATTATTAATACCTCTAAAGTAAAGAACAATGAGCCATTAGGTCAAATTATTCTCCCAGATGCCTGAACAGTAATGTAATAGCTGCTGCACTATGGAGCTGGAAGGAAAGCAGGGTGCTTCTAAATTGGTTAGAAAATCAGCTTCCCCATTTAATACACACAACTTAATTTTGCTGGTCTAATTTTAGGGGCTAAGATGAATGTTGTAAATGAGAAAATACAGTATTTAAATTATTTTGCACCTTACTTGCATCTTCACCGATTCCCATTCCCCACTAAATATACTCCAACTGCTAGACTGCTTTCCAAAAGTAGCAAATATATTTTTGTTTAGAGAGAGTTAACTATCATTTGAAACTTCTTGCAGTATCAGGGTTTTAAAAAATGGAAACCTTGTGGATCTTTGCAGGGAAATAGAAAAGTTCTTAATTTTTAGAAAAGTTTGTAGAAGTTTCAGCAGTTTCCCCAAACTTCAGGGCCCTCTGGAATGTCTGCAACTTTGTCTGTTCCCACTTTTAATGCCCAGGACTGGATTTCACACTGCAGTCCATAGGTCATAGCTACAAAATAAGGGAACATGGGTACAAGGAAAAAAGTGTGCGCACACAACAAACTGGTGCACACAAAATGGGTACTTGATTGAACAAATTTACTTGGCTGTATTTTGTGGTCAGCAATATGGGCACTGTTGTCATGTGTTACCAATGTCTTTGTCCCAGCCCACCCAGATGAAAACTGCTTCTGCAGTGATTCCTTCAGAACAGAATTAGTATAAAATACAAGGCTTTCCTGAAAGTCAGTTGCCTTGGGCTCTGTCAGGAGACAGCAAGTTCCAGGAATGGTTAAGCTCCAAAGAAGTCTATGTCTCAATCTCTGGAGTGTAGCTTTCTGCATTGAAAACACATGATAATCCCTTTCTAGTGAAATATGGCATGTGGCAGATGGCAACATTAAATATCTCAGTCTGAAACCTCCCTCTACTGATTACAAGAACATTTGGGTCAAACAAGCAATGGACAGCAAAGTATGTCCATGTAACCTTGCATGGTTAAAAATCTGTGTGAGAGTTAGTAGAAGAGCACAGATTTTTTTCAACTTGTTCTCTGTACACACAGTTATCCTGGTGTTTATTGGCTTGAAGATAATTTTGCTGCTTATATGAAATGATTCCTTTCACTTTCAAAAATACATACGTTGTATTAGTGAGAAACAGACACCATGGCGGATTTCCACTAGCTGTCCCAGTGGAAGCGAGTGTTTGAGTGGAGGGAAATAGTTCCATCTTTGGTGTGTTAGACCCTGTCCATGATGCAGCACTAATGCAGGATGGCTGTACTTGCACTTAAGGCACTTAAGCACTGTGCTGCCTCAGCTTCTACATGCTGCAAAGCTGTGGTATACAAAAAACGGTTCCATACTGTTGCTGTGATATGCTACAGCCTCTTACAAGGGATCTATTGCATTGTAAGGATTATTCAACATAGATGTTCTTGTTGTAGCTGCTGCTGCTCCGTTTTTTGTCATTCATAGGCATCAAGTGAGATCAGGATTAGGAAATCAGATGAGAGCCAGAAGTGATACAACATAGTAGCTGTTCCAACATTGTTACCAGTGTGTTGCTCTGCCCAGTACCACTGGCCTCTTTTGGTAGGCCAGAGATGTTTGCAAACAGTATATAGTCTTTGGACACCTGAAACAGTGTAGTCAAATTTAATTCACCTGAAATAGCTGCGTGGGGGATCCCAACGGGAGAGTGCTGCGCATTGCCATGCCACTGAGTTCCATCAGTTGGGGTGATTGGTGCAGCCTTGGCTGCTCTTGCCCAAAGGTAACAAGCATTGTTGTTTTTGAGCTCAGGCTTTCAGATGAGTTTGGCAGAAAAGCCTGGACAGATCTTTTACTTGCTGGTTTGGGAGTGATGGAAATAAACCTGGCTCTTGGCATTGCCATCAGGCTTTGGAGAATTTTATTACCAGATACCTATTTCCTAACGCACTCCTTATGCACCTGTCCTGCCCTTGATATTTATTCCCTTTCTCTCATTTATTTTGTCAAATAATTTTTCTGGCATCTTGCATATCCTGTTGTGCTCAGAGTCAGTGGTTCCTTCTTGTCTTATCAGCTATATGTCTGTGCATTTTGGGTTTTTTTCTCTTGGTTTTCGGATTTAGAGGGTTGTTCCCTGTGAACGCTGCTCCCTGCAGCTGAGGACTCAGCTGTTGTTTCCATTGATTGCTAACACATGATTCTATCATTTCATTTTTCACCCTCCTCAAAATATGGTACTGCTTTGGGATGGCAAGCTGATCAATTGAGTGGTCAAATAATATCAGTTGACTGGTCAGTTGACTACCTATTGTTTGACCACAGTCAAAACTTGTCAAATATTCCTTGAAGTCAAGAATGTCCTCAGGGAGATGGTTGCTTACCTTTTCTAGTACCATATTTCACAGTGCATAAGTTGAGGTTTGACACCAAATTTTTAACTCTTAAAATTCAACCTCAACTTATACACTATATCACTGTCCCCTATACACTGGATCTACAAAATTCGTAACTTTTTGGATCAGAAAAACAAGGTTGACTTATGCACTGCATTGACCGATATGCCATGAAATGTGGTACATCATAGAAGGGCAGAAGTAAAGGCTTCTTGCCCCACAGTCCTGCAAGAGTCAGGATACAGATACACACTCTCGTGCTCCATTTAGGAGCAGACAGTCCTTGACCTGCTCTTTTCTCCTGAGCTTTTTCAACCTCTTTTCCCTTCTCTACATTACGCTACCTGTGCTGAGGGAAAAGCCAAACCAGCAGCATAGAAAAGCTTCTATTGGCTGTCTGCTGTCACTGCAGGCACCTCCAAATGCAAGCAGAAAGATGCTTGAAGAGTTGGCCTCCTGCCCGCCTACCACTTATCATATTTACCACCTATCATAGCTACATTTCAAAAACTGACTTTGGTCTCTTGTAGTTGCTTTGTGTGTTTTATTTCTGTTTAATTTATTTTTCTTATTTTGTAACTTTTTGGGCTGACCCTTTGGATTTGGGATAAAAGCCAAGCAAAAGAAGGATGATATTCAAGATAGGGATGTGAATGGTTAAACATTTAAATGTTTAACTGTTCACATATAGATAATTGGTAATATCTTACTGGTTATCATTTAGGGTAGGGAAGTTGGGGAAGGAAAGTGGTGCAGTGCCCCTGAAGATGGCAGAGCAGGCAGGAGGGAGGGGAAGAGGGCACTAGTACCTGGTACAGCAGGGGAGCCTTGAGAGGCCCAATCCTTCTTGTACAGAGCAGCTCCGGCCCCTTCCCTACTACGCTCCCTGAGATGTGTGCGCACCAGCTGCCAGTGAGCTGGGCTGGGGCTGCACTTGCAGCCCTGGCCTCCAGGCAGCCCACATTGTCATTTCCCTGCAATTCTGGCCCTGGCCCCACCTACCTGCCAATCCTGTTCCTGGCCACGGCTCCCTGCCCACATGTAGACCCATCCCTTCTGCCTGGCCAAACCCACACTACCCGTAGGGGGCCCAGGCTGGTCTCCACGGAGAACCTGCCCGCCTGCTCCATCCGGTGCCCCTGGTGGTAGGTGCAGGATGGATGGGCTCAGGCCAGATAGGATCAGTTGCCTCCCTCCATCATATCCAGTTAGTACTCCTCTCCTCCCTCCCCCTCTGCCCTGCAACAGCTCACTAAAATTCCTAAAGCCAAAACAATTGTCCACCCCGATGTAATCTGTATTTACTGTTTCTGGGTGTTAAGTGAATTTATAATCTATTTCAAATGCCTGCAGTGCCTACAGGAATTGTTACTTAGGCTGTCCTTTACTCTTGGTTTTTCATGTGTGAGTTTGGTTATATGCCTAGGTAGGAATACAGTCTGGTTTCATTGTCTCTCTTTTGAAATCCCAGAGTTTTACTATCTACACATCTGCTCTCTGAGAATTAAGGCAGATCATCCCAAATGCCTTATTCTTAAATAGTTGTAACTGGCAATTGCACATGCCAAACCAGGAGTGATATGTGCAGATGGGCATGGGAGATATGCTATTACTTTTTGAACAACTCCTGTGGAACTGCTGCAGTCTCTAGTGAAGATGCTCTGATTGTACTTGGATATAACAGAAAGTAAGCTTGTCTCCATTTTTTGCAGTGGCTATAGTTAATATTTATTGCACAAAAATCCTTTTCTGTAAAAATTTGAAAGTCTTTGGATGCAGGTCTTAAGCCCCTGCTCACATTTGCACAAAACAGATGAATGTATCTTTGTCATAAATACTGAGAGAGCCAGCTACTCCAGCATCCTGGCATTGAAGTGCATGTCATAATTAAAGAGAAAAACCTGGGATTCTATTAAAAAATGTACTGCAGTGTTCATGTTTTGATAATTGTAAAAATGATGCTATTAACTCTGGAATCCTTTAATGTCAGCAAGCAAAGTCTTCAGTACTTATATTTCCTCTTATATTTTCCAATTAAACTAATCTCAGCTAGAGGTACACCGATACATTGGTCCCGTATTGGTTCAGCATGGATATAAGGAAAATTGACAGCATCAGCAATCAGCTTTTTTAGGCCGATGTGGCTGATAATGTTGCTGATAAATGCCCTGTGCATGTGTAGCACACAGGCAGCCAAGACTGCAGCTCAGCAGCGTGGGGCAGGTAAGTCTGTTGTGGGGAAGGGGGTGGGAGAAGGGAAGGGACATTGGTGGAGCAGACCAATGTGACCAATGCAGTCCCCATGATGAGGGAGGGAAGGAAGGAGTAGGGCTGGGGAAGGGGTAAGCACTGCCCACCTGGAGCGGAGTGAGGCATGGGACGGAGCCATGAGTGGCTTATCTGGGGGTTGCAGGGAGGGAGTCACAGCTCCCACCACTACACACACCCCAGGAGGGCATGGAATCTGTGCCTGGGCGGGCTGCTGCTGTGGACTATAGCTGGGGGCAACATGTGGCTCTTCCCGGTGGGGTGATGGGCCCAGCTGCACTCGGGGCAGGTGGCGGGGGTGCTGAAAGGGGCTATAGTGAGTTTTGGGCCCCCCTGTAGCTCCACTTCCAGTGCCACTGTCGTCTGCTCCAAACACAGCCCAGCCCAGCCCCTCACTGGGAAGAGCTCAGTGCTGCTCCAGCCCCAGCCCCAGCTCATAGCAGCAGCCTGCCCTCAACCCACACACAGATTCAAGGGCACACACCCCCATGCCCTTCCGGTGTGCATGCAGCAGCAGGAACTGCCCCCCAACCTTCCTGCGCGACCCCCAGATGAGCCGTGATTCCATCCTGTGTGCAATGCCTGCCCCAGCCCTAGCTCCAACCCTCACTGTGGGAATCTTGGTCTGCCCACCCCTCCATGCCCCTTCCCTCCCCCCACCCCTTCCCCTGCAACAGACTTACCAGCCCAACACTGTTCTCCACACTGCTGGGCTGCATATCAGCAGTTGGATCAGTATTGGCTGATAAGGCACATTAAAAATTGGCCATCAGTGTTGGCCAAAAAAATACCTATTGGTGCACCTAACCCAGCTATTATTTTCTTTTAAGTTATACAATGATCTTGCATGTTGCTTACTGCTTTTGCTGTAGGAGGAAGAAAAGCAGCTGCTCAAGCTAGAGAATGAGCGACTTCAGTTGGAAAAATTGCAAAAACAGAAGGAATGCAGAGACATATTGGTCAGTTCCATACGAGAGAAGATGAAGCGTCTTAATCGAGAAAAACAAGAAGAACTTGCTCTTGACATGAAGATTTTAGAACAAGTTGTCCAAGAATCCCAGGAAGACACTGAAGGAAAAAAGAAAAAAAAAGTAAGCATAAAAATAATTCTTTGTTTCTAAAGTTGTGGGACAATGTCTGATCTGAAAAGTCACCTGTGAAGCTACATTTTTTCTTCTTGGCATGCCCTGAAGTGATCCAGTTTGGTTTATATGCCTAAATTCTGATATGTCCAGTTTAGTGCTAGGACATACCTAAGCCCCTGGAGAGACTCAGTCTTATAGGCATGCTTGGAGCATGTCTAACTCATACTGTGGTGGTAGGGGCAGTGATGTCAGTGCCCACTCTTTGCCCAAACTTTAGGACATTTATACACATGCTCCAGGAGTTGGCGGGGGGGGGGGGGGGGGGGGGGGGGTTTGTTTGTCTGGGGGGCCTGGCCCCGTCATTTAGTTGGCCCGAGCCTGGGGTGGGGTCACCTACCGGGCCGGTAAAATTGGGGCCGGGGAGGTTCAGTAAAAAGGGGGGGGGGTGGGGTTTTGG
>JAGPOW010002514.1:67016441-67033911 GCA_030014935.1 Caiman crocodilus | reverse complement strand
GCACCGGCATTTGACATTCCCTTCAAACGCCTTGAGGGGTCTGCAAATGGAGAGAAAGAAGAGTGAAAACCACGGTGCTGGACTGAAAGAACAAGGACTGTCCTCCTTTCCGACTTCACGTCGAGTCAGAGGAATGACCCACGCTGGAGATCAGCCCGGCCGCAGCGCCGACACTGTCCGGGCACACAACAGGCCCCGCGCGGTTTCTTGTATGTATCGGAGGAATGACCCTGGTCCTTGGCCGCCAGCGCCTTCCTGGTCCTGGGTCACAGAAGAGCTGAGAAAAGGCACGAGAGGCAGGGTAACATGGACACAGCCCAAGCCTGGGAGCCGCTTGGCTGGACTGACCCTGCCCAAGACCTCGTGTCCCCACGGGCAGCTCCCCTTTTTGCTCACCGGGGAAGCGGTTTGGCAAAAAAAAAAAAAGCAGAGAAAGCGCGTGGACCCATTTCACAGGCCCGACCACTGAGGCAGGGCGGGAGGCGGGCTGGGGCGGGGCGCTCCTGGGGGCGGGGCGGGGCTTCCCTCCACCTCCACCTCCACCGCCGCCTCCTCCCGGCTATAAATCCCTCGCGAAGGTCGCGGCGAGAAGCGTCCGGGTGCCGGCGAGCGGAGCCGGGCCGGGCCGGGCCATGGCGCCAGCACCAGCCCCAGCCGCGGGCCCCGCCTGACCGCCCGCGTCACCCCCCCGCCAGCGCCACCCCGCCCCGCTCCGCCCCGCGCCGGGCGGACATGTCGGTGAGCGAGCTCTACACGCAGGTGAGTCGCCGCCGGCCCTGCCCTGCCCGGGCTCCCGGGGGCCGCCGTGCCGGGGCAGGCCGGGCGGGCCCTGAGGTGACAGCCGGCCGTCTCCCGCCTCCCCGCGACCTTTGAAACCGCTCTAGGTCCTGTCCCCGCCCGGCTCCCCTGCCCCCAGCCCGGGGCACCGACCGTCCCCTGCCTCCAGCCCACCTCCGCGGGTGACAGCCTCCCTCCCCGGCTCGGTGGCCGTCCGACCGCCGGTATTTCCTCGGGACCAGCCGTGGTGGAAGTGGCGCGGGGGCCGGGGCGCGCCGGGAGACCGGGCAGGCGAGCGAAACGCCGCGCTGCGCTTCCCCGCGTGCGCTGTACCTGGGCAGCACGGGCTTGGCACCCGGCAGGTCTCCTTAGTGGTGTCCCAGCCGCACACACACCCACAACAGGAGTGTGTCCCTGTTGCAGACCCTTGTCCACCGTGTCAAAGCAACATCAAGTAAAAGGGTTAAAATCAGCAACACGGCTGTGCTGTGCTGATCCCGGCCGTGTCTTGGGGCTACCGGAGTAAAAGAAAAACCAAACTCCTTCAGTGCGGCTCTCCCTAGTTTCCCAGCCAGTCGGGGCACTGTGTGCTTCTGTCTCGCACTCCTTGTGCAAGAGCCCGAACTTTAAGCGGAGATGGCTAGGGAAGGACCTTGTTCAATATTCCTGGTCCGGTGTTTTGTGTTTTTGGGTTTTTTTATTTGCGTTGCTTGGTCTTCGTGTTTTTTTGCTTGCTAAATGTTCAAGGCAAGTGCGGCTTCACCCTTGGAGGTTGTGTGATAGGGAGTGGAGAGCGTATCTGTCTGTATGATCCCGGTTTCTGCCTCCACTCCTGTTCCTTTTCCTTCCCAGCCCTTGGTGAAGTTCCTCTGCCTCGGTGGGCGTCCTGTCCGGTTGGGAAGCTGAGCCATAGGTGCTGGGAGTGCCTGGGGGTAGGAATTGGAAGCTGTCGTGCAAGTGTGCGGTTGTTGATCAGTGTTAAGCGTGACGCTCGGCTGAGCGGATCCGGTTATGCAGACTCCCTGGGGTCTGGTGCGCGCTGCGGGCCTGTGACTTGCAAAGAAAACTCAGCTGAAATCACCACACAAGTAAGCTTTAGAGATCCAACCAGTATCTGCTGGGGAAAAGGTCTCTTTCTGCCACCCCGCTTCCCTCTCCAGTGTTAATTGACATGGGGAAGTTGCTAACTAAGCAAGATGCAATGAATGGAGAGGGGTCACTTTTCCTAAGCTAAGTCCGATCTTAGTCCTTGCTTCGGGGACTTTGGTTTTGGGGCAGTGGAGGAGAAGGAAACTGCTCCTGGTCTAGGAGGGCAGAATCTCTGCCCGCCTGAGAGAGGCAGGGGGGGAAAGGTAGTGCACACTTCTCAGGTATGTCCCAGGAGCACATGTTGCAGGGGAAACAGGACTTGCTCCCATGCGATCTGTCCTGGCTCTTTCACAAGTTCATCAAGCCCCGCTGGAGCGCTGGGGAGGACATAGCTGCTAAGGAAATAAATATGTCCTATTTTTCTCTTGCATTTTTATGCTTGTTCTTTGTTGGAAGCTGCTTCTCATTTCAAATAAGAAAGGGAAGTCTCGTATGCATGGAGGACCTCTGAGCACTCCTGTGGACAGGATTGTGTCTCCAAGAGCAGGGGCGTGCTGCTCTGGAGAGCTCTGAGAAATCCTTGCCTACCATAAACGTCCTTTCAGACCTGGAGAAATGTGTGTCCTCACATCAGACAAAGTTTCTTTTCCAAAGAAGTGAGCAGAGCCAAATTATGTTGGGTTGGTGTGGGTTTTTTTTTTTTTTTTTTTGGAGGATGGACGCTTCTTTTTTTAAACAAGGGGCATAGACAGGCTTACAAGAAAAGAAGAGGAAGCTTTATAGATGTTACCAAGTTCATTGTAATCATTCGGGCTGCGTCAATGGGAGACTTGCCTGCGTGAGACGGAATGAAAAATGGTTTTAGATGGAGAATCCTGCCTTTGTTAATGGGCTTTTATTTATACCTTTTTAATAAGAATATTTCCCCAGGGTCTTTCCAACTGATTCGTTTGAAATAATGCGAGGTACAGGCGTAGGAGAACTGCATGCTGCTGACCTACAAATAGCTTTTGCTGGAAGGCTGTAAAAGTGCTGGCGTTTTGCTTTGATCCCAGTCGGCATGGTGGCTCAGCAGTCGCCAGTCTGGAATCGCGTCTTTCAAGGAATTTGAGCTCGTCTGCCCACCCATACTTGGCTCTGAATGTCAGTGGTTTTTAGTAGTGATCCTGTCCTGAGCAGGTACTTGAACTCTTGCTTTCTATGTACGTCTTCCTCGCTGTTTTTTTTTTTTTCTTTTGACTTCCACGATTCGACTGTGTGGCAATGCCATGTAGAATTGTCCCAAGCTTTATGGAAATCTGTTGTAGCGCGGTTTATGAACTCTCTTTTGGTCATTGCCCTGTTGGTGCTAAATTAGGTCCATGATCAGCAGAGTCTTGTACGATGAACTACGTTCACACATGAGTTTCCTTCGGATTGTGTGAAACTATTTCCTGTAAGGAAGGACTTCCAGAGTTGAGTCCTTGACGCGGTGAAGGACTGTGGACACCGTGAACATGCCTGAAAGCATAACTCAGTAACTTGAGCAGACTGCAAGGAAGAGATGTAAGACATTCCCGATTAGCAGAGGACAATAATCTAATATACAAACTGCATTGATTTAACTTCCTTGCAGAACAGGACACGGTAGTGAGATAATGTTATCATTGACTTCCTTAACACTGCACATTTTTTAATTAACTGGTCCTTTGGTATTGCTATCTATAATTGTGTAATTAAGACTTTTATTGGAATTTCTTCCCTAATCAAGTTTATGCTTTTGAACGCATGTAAAATAGGTTTATAAAATCTTCTGTAATGTTGATGATAAATTACTGCCATCCTGTTAAAGTTGCTGATGATCGCACTGACATGGAGAGCCTTTTCTACTTGATGAGGCACTTCTAAAGCGATTTGAGCTTGTAGTAAAAGTCAGTGTGCTATTTACTGTTATAAAACAACAGAATCTTAATGAGAATTAGTGATTTTTAAAATTGGTAGCTTCCCTGCTGACTTGGTTCTAATGGCCTATTTAAAGAGCTTACAAAGAATTTTCTTAGCACAAATGTCTTTTAATATGTATTTTTTTTAATTTATGAAGACTGAGCAATTAAAAACAGAATCAGGCCCTTGTTATATTCACCAGCATAAGGACCCTTAACTTATGGCTGGGTTGCGCTGGGTCTGAAGTATTCACACGTGGATCTTTTCTCCAGACAAGGAGATGGAGCTGAACCAAGATGGTAGATGCAAATGTTACTTGTCTTTGGGGTGGTTCAGCTGTGATCCTTGGTCTTGACTACCTACAGCCAAAATCCAGCAACTAATCTGGTATGTGATGGCGCATGTAATAGAACATAAGCTGGTTTTGTTGTGGATCTCAGTACCCTTAGTTGGTCGCTGCGTACATGACGTGTTCTGTTCAGCACTTCCTCATCTGCAACTTTCCTTTAACCCACAGCAGGAATGAGGTCAGCCACTGGTCCCGCATTGAGATAAAAAACATCTTAATCCATTGTTACAGTAGAGGCTGGCATTCTGGGTCGTAGTTTAATCCATGCTAGTCCTCATGGGGTCTGTCCTGCACTACTGACTGGTCCAAAACTCTTAGTGATTTGGCCTGGTTTTAAGGAGTTCATACTTGACCCATGCAGAGCAAAACAAAGATGTACTCAGCAGGTCGTCTACGTTGGTCCTTCACAATGAATTAGAGGAAAATGCTTCGCATAACTTACTTTTTTTTTTTTTTTTTAAATAAACTTTAAGTCAAAGTTTCTTATGTTGGCAAGTCAGGCTTGTTTAAAGCAACAACTGTAGTTAGCTAGCTGGGGGAGACTTTGAAAGGAATGCATTGATGTGCTGAGTGTGTGATTTGCCTTTCCAGTGTTATTTTTCAGAATAGTTAGTATACGGTGGTAGTGATGACATGATGCATGCATCAGCCATTATATGCAATATAAATGCACACAGTGTGGCATTCTCATAGCTTTTTTTTTTTTTTCTAAATGCAAGTCTTCAATGTAGTGAAAGCTGGTATGTGTGAATGACAAACCGAGACTGATTTCTCACCGACGGCTGTGTGTTGAGCCAGTGACGGGCTGAAATGCTGCAGTAAAGTGGACCAAGTTCTCCCTATGTGCAGGTGTGTGCCTGGGGCAGTGGTGCTCAACCCTCCAGCCCCTGGGCCAGATCCAGCCCCCCCACACCATGTCATCTGGCCTGCAGGGCTCCCCCCAGGCCTACAAGGAGCCCTGCAGGGTGTGGTCTTGTACGGTAGGGCAGCATGGGGCCTGATCCAGGTGTGTGGGAGTGGTGGCAGGGGCCCTTGGAGCTGGATCCCTGCCCATGGGACTGCCATGGGCAGAGGCAGCACAGAACCTGACCCTTATGTATGCCCACAGGTGGGCCCCACACCTCTCCTCTGTCCCACTGAGCCAAAAACATTGAGCCCTGGTGGCATAGGGTATTTCTGCCTGGCACAATGCAGCACCTTCTGGGAGGTACTGGAAGAGGATAGCAGTGGTTGTGCGGTGCTTCTGCTTGGGGTAATTAGCTCAGTTGAGGAGTAAGGTATTACTGTGTGTCAAGTGCCATACTGACCGAGCTGTGCTGTTTTCGGTCTCCAAACTACCGTGGGTATCTCTACAACACAGCCTCGTGCTATGTAGGGATGCCTCGGTACCACCTTGTTCATGTCGTAGTTAAGTGATGCACAGTGAGGTAATTTTGTCTTCTCTGCTGTCTTTTAAATCATTCCTTTGAAATCTGTTTTCCAACTTGGGAGCTGTTGTCAGCAGAAACTCCGTGGGGCCACTGCGAGGAACAGGTCCAGTAGTATTATCAGGATGGCAAGTGGCACGCTGAGCTACAACCAGCGTGCCTGTAGTACTCGAGCTGGATGCAGTTCATGTGTATGACTAGTAAGCAGCCACCGATCCTCTGGATCATGCTGCACACGTACAAAATCTAGTCAGATGGCTGCTGAATCTGTTTGTAGTTGGCAAGCTCAATTCAAGAGCAATGCAGCTTGCTACAAGTTTCACAGATCCATGTGTTGCTGAAGCTGGAGTTCAAATGTCCAGTATGCTGCTTTCTTTCTCACTTTGCTTCTGTCCTCTGGGTCACGGCTGCTTCATGCTGAGCTGGGCCCAGGGCCCGATGCGCCCTGCGGATCGGGCGGGATTCTGTAGCAAGCTGGGAGAGGTGCACGTTTTTGTGGAACAACTTCGTATCACTTTTTTGCACACTTTTTATGGTACCGCGTTGGAGAGCAGCCCTGCTTTCCAGTGCTGTCTTAAATGCTACCTACTTTAGCAGTTGGAGAGGTGGCTCGTACTTGAAGCGCTCCTGGGTTTCTCTCAGTAGAGGGCAAGAGGAGGTGTAGCCGACGGAGTCAGTATTACTCCTGTAGAAATTAGTTGCCTGGTAGTCACGGGGGGAAAAGGGATGTACTTTAGCAACTAGTAAAATGCAGAACCACAAGGGTCACCTCATTCAGGGAATGCAAAGGCTGCTGCTGGGTAAAGGTCTAGCTGAAAGGAAGCCGACTGGTACTAGTTACTAAAATCAATACAGTTGTGTCTTGCTAAAAGCTCTATTGATCTGATATGCTGTACTGCTTCAACACAACCATGATGCCATCTCGCCTTGAGCCTGTCCTTTTCCTTTTTAAACCAAGACAAAAGAAACTGCAGGAGTGCAGCTTACATGATTGCTGACAGACTTCCTAGAGTCTTTCCTTTTTTTTTTTTTTTTTTTTGTCCTTGTTAGTCTGTTACATGATGTGATACTAATGAGTTCCTGAGAGCACTTGACTATAATTGTCCTGAGGTAGGAGATTAATAAAATACTTGGTAAATATATAATAAAAATACAGTATCTTGATTAATAAAACACATAGTGTTTTATTATGATGAAGCCCAAAATGCTGAACTAAACTGTAAATCAGGAGAGTGGAAACAACAACAGAAAGGCGAATGTGTCGTCTGGGGTATACATCCAGTCTTAGTTCCTGTATTTTCAATGGGACTTGTTTTATGCTGAACATCTGTGTGAAGATGCTGTGAAATATCTTGTTACAGCCAATTTACACTCTGCTGATTTTCTTACTTTGGGTGAATGGAGTGCAGAAGATGGATCTAATATAGGATGGAGACCAGCTGCCGCAAAGTGGTCAGTTTGGGACTCATGTAGACTTAAGCAATTGGTAGGGGAGTTGCAGGGGGGCAAGTGCCCTCCCTGACGGGGCTGCCCCTGCCTGCAGGTGCTCACCAGCTTTGTCCCCATTGCCAGCAGCTTCTATGGGTCGTCTTTCCTCTCCCTCCCCCGGACTCTGGAGGCACCCATTGCCCATGCATGCAGCGCTGGCAGCAACTGACTTCTAAATGTTTTGTCTCTGCTGTGTGTCTGAAGCCTAGCAGTCAGGTGGGCAAAAACCACAGTTGGCAATCTGTAGACTTTGCCCCTCGATCTGGGCACAAGGTACAGGAGTCCATTGCACAAGCTACAGGAGGACAAGAGTTGGCGTTGTTTCCTATATAAAGCAAAGGTTTTATTGTCGTTAGCAAGATTGGGAGTTGTGTGGATTGATGGCATAAGCACTGAATGATGGCAAATAACCCTGACTGAATGCGCTTTAAATGGATACTGGGTGCTCACAGTAAAGCAGATGACTTTTTTCCTCTCATTCGGTTCAAATATGTCCAGCTGTTCAAGGCGTGCAGCGGATGATCTTCAGTCTGAGGAGCAGTTCTGTCACTCATTATCTAACACTGAGATTCTGTATGCCGAGACTGGATGACTCATCGGTCCTGGTTTTCTCTGTTAAAATTGCAACATCTCTGATTCAAAATCGCAAGTTCTCTAACTAAAACTAAACCCCCCAAATCTGTGTTTTTGTATTGTTGTTTTTTCCATGATTTAAAATGAAACCCCTGTGTACTTGTATCAGTCAGTTGAACACAATATTTACAACTTTTAAAGCAATTTGGAAGCCTACCAGTGCTTCACTATATAAATTAAAAATACCTATAAATGTTGGCGTTTGTGGCTTCTTTTTTGGGGGGCAGGGGATGGCATTTCTAATCATGGAAAATTGGAGCTCCCCTTGCCCCCTTTGCTCCGCAGGACACTGCTTTGTCTGCAGCCCCCTGCTCCCTGCAGCTACACCTAAGCCCTGGCTGCCACCCAGAGAAGACAGCGGCTGCTGTGGCAGGGCGCAGCCTTGCTCCCCGCTCCCCCATGGATGGCACGGCTGGAGCAGAGCCTGTCCGGGGGAGGGGGGGGGGGGCTGCTGGCTCAGGCTCCGTACCCTGCTGCCCTCCCCTAGCATCTCTGTGGCCCCAAGAAGAGGACATGGCACTGCAGGGCAGAGCGGGGCTAGGCAGGGAAGCTTGACACCATGGTAATGCAGAGTTCGTAGCAGCACCAAGCTTCCCTGCCTAGCAGCAGCGGGGGTGACACCATGGAGTAACACTTCTTGCTGCTGCTGGGTGGGCAAGGGGCATCTTGTCATGGTGGCATGGAGCTCCCAGTGGCAGCACTGAGCTTCTGTCCTGTTGTGCTGTCTCTCTCCCTCTGCCCCATGGAGGTCCTGTGGGGAGGGCAGCAAGGTAGGGAGTCCAAGCCCACAGCAGGCAGCTGACCCTCCCTCCCCCCCCATGTACAAATGTGGAGGGCACATGCCCTCCCATGTGCCCCAAGAGTGCATGCAGCAGTGGGGAGCCCCACCCAGTCAAGCTGCCTGTCACCCCATCCAGGGCCTGAGGCTGCCCATGCCCCCCAAAATCCATGCACTACCTGGGCTGGGCAGCAGCCCCTGCCCTGTCCAACTCCCTCCCTCTCACTATGGGGACCTCAATTCCCCCCGTCACTGCCAGACTTACCTGCGAGGAGCTGCTCTCCAGGCTGCCTGGTGGCCATGTACATGGGCATGTGCACATGATGTACCCTACTGACTTGCCCTTTTCCTCCTCTTCCCCAGCCCCTGGCAGGCTGCAGCTCTGCACCAGTTGGTGCTTGCCACCTCCCTGCTGCCAACATCGCTGCAGCTGCCTGTGGGAGCTCCCTGCTTGCTGCCTGCGAGTGGTTGCTATGCCCTGCCAACCTCCAGGGGCAAGCACTGTTCACGTTTAAGACTGATGTACTTAATAGCTTTTAAGTAGGAGGCATTCTGATTTTTAACTAAACTCTAGCAGTTTTCTCAGTAGCTCTAGAGCTGGAAAGCAGCCGCTACAGGGTGCAGTAATGTTGGTTTCAATATAAAATGGGAAATATGTAACATTGGTGAACTCCCCTTTATTTTTGGTTCTGGTCTCTCTTTCAAAAAGATAGGTGCTGCTGATAAGGAATTGGGAAGCTAGTTCAGCCACCTCCCTGAGTGTTTCACATGTGCCATGTACCACAAACTTGAAATGAAGATCCCAGTTAGCTGTGCTGTCTTCTTGATGGCCTGTGTTCAGTGAGGCAGTGACTCTTGGTACCTCTCATACTGCTGTTGCCTCCATATTCCAGCTGATTTTGGGGACAGATACTGATGAGACCTTACACAAGGCTGTGCAAAAGGTTTGAGAGCTAGAGCAAAGCTACTTTCTTCTTGGAGCTCCCTCTACCAGAATCGGGTGAGAATAATAGCAGCTGCGTTTGTAGCTGCTGTGACTGTCAGGTGTGTTTTGGGATGGAGATCTCACTGTGCAGTCTGTGCATGAGCTCTTCACATGCTTGCTGCCAAATTCTTCATCTCGGCCCTTGGGTCACTGTAGTACCCTGGTCTCTCTAGACAGGAATTTTCAACCAGGCTGCTTTGCTTTGGGATTACACACCTGAACAGTGATGGAGTCTGTTTGCTGGTGCTGCCACAGATAACCTTTTCCTTTAAGTTGGGTTGTCAGTGTTTTTTCTTTACAGCAATTGCGGGAAAGATTGGATGATCTGGAGTTCATTCTTTATTCTGGTGTTGGTCGCTTACTCCAGCGGCAGAACTTTCTCTTTCTCCCAGGGGTTTGGTGACAATGAAGTACCTTTGTAGGGGACGAGATGACAATTGTGATCATGGTAATTGCGTATAGCCCCATGTTTACTTTTCAGTTACCTCAAGAAATGCTGCGTCTGAAATGACGGGCATCAAAAATCCATGTTTAAAAAGTGACAAATGAAAGAGCTGTCTTATCTCAGCAGTTCTGCAACTTAAACGGATGCCACAATCATGTAAACTTGTAACAAGTGTACAATTATGAATGCAAGACGGGTATGAAAGGGAGACCGGGAGCACTGTCTGGGATGGTGAGATGGAACAATGAAAACAGCAGTTGTTTAAAAAACCTTGATTCAAAAAATTGCTTGTACTTGACATTAAATACCACACTTGAGTGTAGTTTCAAAGTTAGTCAAACTGCTTGGGTGCTAAATTTTTGATATATGTCTTGCTCGCCTGAGGCTAGAGTTAGTCGGGGTCCTATAGATCACTGAAGATCCATTCTCTTCCACCGCACCTCTTCTGAGGGTTAGACATGAGTTTATGCTGCTGTTCTGGTCTCTGGGGAAGAAAACAACTAAAGTGGTCAATGCTTGCCCAACTAAGGTAGGGATGTAGGCTGTAGGTGCAGTTATAGTCATGATAAAGGATGTAGACCAGGCTTTAAGGTGTTGTAAAGTAAGTAATATCCATCTCAATGAGGGGAGGGGAATAGATTTGAATCTGAGCTCTGCCCATGCTCTGCAATAGCTGTGGGCATAACCTTGATCTTGTTTTGTGGCTCTGGGGGTCCCCAGTCAGGACGCTGCTTAAATGCAGCCCCATGTTCAGTGGTCTTTCTTTGACTCCATAGTGGAGTTGTTTGCCTGCAGAATGGCTTTCCATTGCTAGTCCCCAACTAACTGCAGGGTGTGAAGGAAGGTGGAGGTCAGTAGGGTAGCCTAGGAAGCAGGTGCTCAGTGCAGCTGCCCCAGAGGCAATGCAGTGATGGGAGACCTAAATAAGGGGCTGTGAAGAAACTTTTCCCCCCTTAGCCCTTTCCCGCCCCCCCTTCCCTCCAGTACACTTCAAATTGTGGCTGCATTAAGATGGCACCCAGGAGTTTTTTGATTATAGTTGTCTTGTTCCGAGTCTGCTGGGCTCATCAAGGTACAGGTATGTGAATCCCTCTTCAGAAGAGGAGGAAAGAATTTGCCATAATGTCAGTAGCTAAAGAAGTCAACTGCTCTATTCCTTTGGGATTTAGTTTAAATATTTGTGTTGGTCTATTTTATTATGGTAAATTTATTACTGTTTGCATGCTGTACAAGACTCTATCATGTTTGCATTAACACAGGTAACTTTTTTTTTATAGCAGAAAAGTAGGGTTGGAAGGGACTTCATGAGGTCATTTTAGTCCAGACCCCTACTTGTGGTAGGGTCACCCCTAACTAAACCATCCCAGCCAATGCTGTACTCTTTCACCCTTAAATTTGGCTGCTTCAGTGTTGTACATCTGATTCTGCTCCAGTGCTGTACAATACATCTCTTGTCAGCTCCTGACTGATCTTAGCATTTCTGCTAATAATGCTGTGCAAGACCAAAGCTGGAATATCAGCCAACCCACTGGCAGTTGCTTGCTTTCTTGGAGCAAATGCTCTCTTCATTTGGCCCTTTTGATCTGCTGTTCCTAGAAGGAACATTGCAATGTGTTGGCTTGCCGGTTGCCACTGAAAAATGTGGATATTTACCTTGCAAAACTAATCAGTTATCAAATGCAGTGTATATACGCTCTTCTAATTAAAAGAAGAAAAACTGAAGGAAAAAATGTGCAAATGAGATTTGGCAAAAAGGTACTTTCAGTTAAAGGTCTAATGTATTTTTGCCTCCTTGCTTGCTCAATAAGAATAGTATGCTTAAGCAGATGTGCCATTGCAATTTCACCAGTTCAAGGGGGTTGGTGAAGAGATTTTTTTTTCTGAATTGTTTTGATAAGTTCGTTAGAGTGATAAATCTGATTTGGCTTTAGCTTCCTCATAACCAAGGTTATATACTGATGACATCAGATGCAAGAGGGAAGAGTAAGATTTTGATCTCTGCCATACACCTGCCAATCTAGCTCGTTCTGAGTAAAGGCAGTAGTTGCGCTGGACTTTGCTCTTGCTGGGTGTGTCTACACCTGTGCTTTTAATGCATTGTAGATTATTTTACTGTGCATTAAAACATCACTTAAACTGACACTGTGCTAATGCACAGTGAGGGGGCGGAAATGTCTACTGCTCATTAAGCATCACTTAAAAAAGCATGAAAGTGTGCTACGGTGCATTAGTGCAGCCTAATGCACGTTAATTTGAAGGTACTACACTTTAATGGGCATTAGAAAAGGTGCCCACTGAGTTCAGAATCTGGCCTCAGATCTTTGTAACCCATTACTTACTGAAGGACTGGACTATTATTGGCTTTGAAGTAGCAAGAGACTGGAAAAATTAGTGGGGGCACGGAAACTGCAGTGTAAGCAGACATCACTTTACAAATGCTTAGACGGAGATCTGAAGACTGACTTTGCATTTTTTTTTTTTTTTTTTTTAAAGTCCCCCTCCCTCTGATTACATTTCACTTAATGTATTCAGATTCTGGAGGAGATGGAAATCACATTTTTTGAGCAGGAAAAAATGCTTAGGGGGTGTGTGAGAGAACTGTGGGGGCGCGCGTGCACACAGAGTGAGGTTTAAGTCCTGTTTAATTAAAATGCCTTACTTTGGCTTGAACTAGCAGTTCTCTGTGAAAGTCCTCATTTCTTCTGTTGCAGATGAAAGCTGAATACCAGCCCCTATATTGTATCCTTTTAAGAAGTCTTCAAAAATAACTGAACTATATTGCTGCTACAGAAACAGGAATACAGCTTACGTGGTGCACCACTTGAATTATTTCTATGCACCAGAAATAAGCACCACGGGTTGCAACTAACCTACATTTTACAGTCCAGCTTCTTTCTGAAAACTTGCCCTTTTGTGAAAATGTCCATGGTTTTGTCTGTCTTCCAGGTACTTTGGACGGGGGGAGGGAGGAGCAAAAATACTTCAGCATTACTTGAAATCTAAAAGAAATCCAGGAAGAACAGTTGAGGTCTGAAACAGTACATGTATTTGCATAGTCCCTACTGAGGGCTAATATACCTTTGCTAAATTTTGAAAAGAGTGGGTTGCTTTCTCATGAAAGAGATCCTAATTTGATATGTGCATAATAAGCAAGACAATTCCCTGGGGCTAGGCGGCTGACTCTGAAGAAGCGCTGCCCAGGGGGGTATTTCTCAAAACCTGACTCTGAAGCAGAAGCCAAGAGTTTTTGAGGTTATATTTTAACTGTAGTTAATTTAACTCCCTTCCCTAGTGCATTCTGTGGTACAAAGCCTGAGGACGTGAATAAAGACTGAATCTTTTCTCTGAGCTCGGGAGCTTTGCAGTCCTGCACTCTTGTAGCTCAGGAATTTGCAGGCTCTGCAAGCCGTGCTTCCTGACTCACCTGCTTTTGAAACAAACTAGAGCCTAGTTAAGGACTGCCTGCGTATCCTCCATTCCCCAGCTCAACTTGCAACGTTTCGCGCTCTGTGTCAATTTATTAAATTTTGTCTCGACTTTCTGACATCGGTTTTCTCTTTACGACGCCTGATCGGGCACCATGCCAGTGAACAAGTTTGCTGTGTTTGCTCATCTTCCTGGAGAACAGCAGTCCAAACTTCCAGAAGACCTGCTGCCAAGACTCCAGCCAAGAACCCTTCAAAAAGTCCAACAAAGTCACCTCAGAGAAGTCCTTCCAAATCAATAATAATGCTATTTACAAGATAAATACAATCATGTAGCTATACTACTCATCTATAATTGAGGGAGTACACAATTCTGGGTGGTTTTTAGTGAAAATAGGGTATCAGGCCTTAGTTCAGGAACTAATCCCACATTTATAACACTGTTTCCTATAGGGAAATTGGTTCTGAGTTGCAACATTTCAACTTAATCAGTTCCTGAAAACCACTTCTTGTTGTAAGTCTGAGGACTGCATGTAAGGGTGGAGGTTAAAACTTGGCCTTCAACAGATTTAGTATTGTCTAAATAGTGTTAAAGTTGGAACAAGCTGTGAGCAGTTGCATATTAAGAGTCTAATACTATTTCTTGCCTGCACAGCTCTGACTTGCTGCTAGAGGGGTGGTTAGCAGGGATATGGCTGAGCCAAGACACCTGGGCTCTATCCCTGGAGACTGAATTTTGGGGAGGAAGCTGGGAGTGATGCATCCTGGGATGCTGAAGGACTGAAGATGGTTTGATTTTTCTCCATGGAACAGATTGAAGTTATCTGAACATTAAGCAAGTGAGTGTGGCCCAGAGTTTATCCTCGCATGAAGTGGTGTAACTTGGACACTTGGAGAGCGCTTAGCATGAGTTAATGAGGTTTTAAATATGCAGATACTTGCATTTTAAGTGCTCTTAATATGGTCTAAGTTACCTTACAACTTTACCCTAAACATGCTTGGTCTTGCTTCATGTTGTTGGCACCTCGAGTTCTTACTCTTATCATGCTTATTGCTGTACACCTATATGAAAGTCTCTGTTCCTAAACACTTGCAATCCATTAATGATCTTGTAACATACTGTAATGCAGAGTGGACTGACATAAGCCAAAGTGACTTGAATCAACAAGTGCATGACTATAATTTGGTTTTGCATTCACACTTCCCTCCTTCCCCCCTCCCCTTTTTAAGAGGTTCATTTTCCTTGGTTGGTATATGGACTTCACACTAAAGCTTTTATTCAGATTCTTAAGTTGTTTTTTGTTTTTTACATACTTTTCATAAGTCATAGAGAAATAGACTAGATGGCCTCTGGGGGTCCTTTACAGCCCTAACCCCCTGCCTGAGGCAGGATCATCCCTATCCAAACCCTCCCATAGAAATCTGGAATCTGAACTCTTCATAAAACTGTCAACCCTGATGCAACACAAGACCTAACACCCTAACGTAGCACAGATGAATTGGGGAAACCACAGCAGCTGGTATCCTGCTTCTCTGAAAGGTTGTTGGTATATGCTCTAGAGCAGGGGCTCCCAAAGGTTTTTTGCTTTTTAATGCCATGGCCTGACAAACTGTGGCCCAGCAGTTGCAGCTGACCATGGCCAGAAGACAGGTATGGATACCTGCACCCCTGGGCCGGGGGGCAGGGGGAAGTAGGCCAAACCCTGTGTTTGGCCTACGGATGGAGCTGCGGCCTCTCCACCCAGCTCTGGGGGGCTGCGGCTTGCCGATCCATGGACACTTCCAGTCTGGCAGCCGACCGAGCTGTGGACCAGAGGCCGACCTGCCACAGCCCAGGGATTGAGAACCCCTGCTCTAGAGATCCTAGACAGGACTATAACCCCCACCACAGAAGAAGGCAAATGTCCCCACAGTCTGACAATGGGGTAAAAATCCTTCCTGACCCCAAATGCATTGATTTGATCTGACCCTGAGCAGAGGGGTAAGACCTTCTAGCCAGGAACCTCCAGCTTTGGTCCTTGCAGGAGCACTGGCACATCCTAGTCCATCCCCAGCCTTGGTTTCAGGCAATACCTGTGCCCAGTACCTGAGCGGGGGCTTAAAAACACTCTGACACGTGTAGCAGAAATGGTGGGTAGGGGCAAGCAGCAAAGCCCAGCAGCATGGGAAATACCCTTAGTAGAACATGGGCATAGTTGCACCGAGATCATCCCCTGCTCACAACTTTCCTGAGCAGCCTCCTTCCACTGTCTCACTAGTCTTACAGTGAAGGAGGTTTTTTCCCCGCTATCCAATTTAAACTTACTTTGGTGCAACCTCAGGATATTGGCCTGCATCTTCCTTTTTGCAGAAAGAGAGAAAAGGTGCTCTCCCTCTTCTTTATGGAAGCCCTTCAAATATTTGAAGACTGCTGTCATGTCCCTTAAGTGCCTTTTCTGCAAGCTGAACATGCCTAGATCCTTTACTCTGACTTGCTTTCCAAGCTTTTTATCCTTGTTTCCTGCCTCTGGATCCTCTCTTGACTTTTCTCTGTCTCCATTTTTTTTGCTTTTTTTTTTTTTTTTTATGTGGAGTCCAGAACTGCAGACACGACTCCAGATGAGGCCTAACCGGTGCTGAGTAAAGAGGCACCATCTCCTCCCATGTCTTACTTTACTGCTTTTATTGATGTGTCTGAAGACTGCTTTTTCCTTTTGAGCTGCATTACGCTGCAGACTTGTATTGAGTCTATGCTCCACCAGGACTCCCAGGCCCTTCTCCATGGTGCTGCCTTCCAGCCAGGAGCCAACCCATTTTGTAAACGGCTATTCAGCTTGATTAAGTTTTACATTCTTTTATTGTATCTGGAAATGGTTAGTCTAACGTTTCTTATTTGCTGGATGAGTTTGCTTGCGACCTTTCAAGTTGGATGGCTATTGGAAATTAATTAAAAAGTGCGTGTGTGTGAATGTGACAGATGCACTTCTTTCTTGAACCATGTTTTTAATTTTAGAACTAATTCTTTAAACAGTGTTTAACTGTAGTTTAACTAATTATGGTTAATTAACTGTAATTGCTGGTCCCTCTGGCTAGATTTGCAAAGGTATTTGGATAGCTAACTTGCTTACCTCCTTTGGAAAATGCATGAGACTATCTATATCTCTGGTTGTCTGAATGGTGTGGAAAATCTGGTTCATGTCTTCTGGGGTTTTTGGAATTGGTTGATCTCATCTTCTCCCATGCTTTTTCATTAACTGGAAGAGCAGAACAAGCTTTCCTGGTAGTTCCACTCCCAGTTCATTCAAAATTGAAAAAACTCAACTCATCCAGTGTGTGAAAAGGTGCAGTGGAAGTTTTTTCAGCAGATTCCAGGAGTGATGAAGTGAGGTAAAAGCCAGTTTGTTGGGTGAGGGTGGGCAGAGGAACGCAAGTACCTACATTTGTTCCACTAGGAAAAGTGAAATGATGGATGTATGATGCAGCACATGAAACTGATGCAACCAACTTGAACTGACCCCCAAATTAGATGCTTCCCCTGATTTTTTTTTCTGTATTAAAAAGAGCAGCATTGTCTAACATTTGAGTGCCTGTTTGATGCAGCCTTTCCTTATTAATATTTACATGAATTATTATAGTTAAAAAGATGAACCCCTTGCATCAAAAGAGCTTGTTACGTTTGTCGTTTTAATCATCTGTATCTTCTGAAGGCTGACGGCCGTTGTAGCAACTCGCTTCAGAGGTCTGCTTTATTACAATCGCTCCACCAAATCACTTTTTGTTATGAGCTGCAGTTGCATGAGCACTGAAGTGAAAATCATCAAAATGTAAAATACTGTTGCTCTAACTAGCTCATCACAAAACCGGTCTGCACCAAGGACACTTCATTGTCGGCTGCAGTAGAGGTGCAGACCCTCCTAAAATAGCAGAAATGTTTAGTGGAGCAGAATTCTTTGCTGAAATCCTTTTCAAGTCCGTTTTGGTTTCAGTAGGGTTGTACAAGTGTATCTGAGGGCAGAATATGACTAGTGCTTAACCTGTTCCTCTGCTTCCTCTAAACCTCACGGTGCATGAAAGAAAGGGAGCTCTCCAGACTTTGAAACTTGCATTTGGTTGCAGAGTCTGTGGGGAAAACTGTCCGTTGCCTTTCCTCTTCCACAACACATGTGGTAGTT
>JAGPOW010002514.1:66988337-67002958 GCA_030014935.1 Caiman crocodilus | reverse complement strand
GGCGGACTTGAACACGTCCAGCCTCTCCAGTAGTTCCCTAACTAGCTCCTCATTAACCCCTGGCCCAGACATGCCTCTCCCGGGGCCCGAGGGGGGCCCTTTTGTCCTTGCGGGTTTAATATGGAACAAGGCACTTAACTACTCTGCCTCAATTTCCCCATCTGTGAGAGAGCTATGCTGCCCATTTGCATTTCATGAGGTTTCTGTGATGACTAGTGAACTCCTGTACATAAAATGTACTGTCATAGCTCTGAGAAGCGGGGGCGCATTGCTGATCTGCCCTTGCAGTCTCTTGCTTTGTGACAACCTCTTTCAGCCACAATAAGCTCACTGTCCAAATTGGTTAATGTCCAAGGGAGGTTCATGGTGAGGTTTTTGAAGTGGCACAGAGCCTTTGATTTTTAATAGAATTGGTGTGGCTAAGTCCCCTGCACTATCTGCGAGAATCCTGTGCAAGGCAAGAGTGAGAGAGAAACCTAAATATTGTTAGCTCGGTCCCCGCTGCAGAACTTATACCTGTCAGAAATAGTCCTAAGGTTCGTGGAACTTGTGTGCTTTGAATAGGCCTATAGTCTTCATGCATCCAGGGACTGGACTAGACCTGTACAGCAGACTTTCTTCTTATTCTGTTTCCGAGGGAATTGGATGCCTAATCATAGCAGCATTGTGATGAGAGCAGGACACAAAAGCTAAGTATAGATAGTCAACTCCCACCCCTAGAACCTGGAGTCAATTCAATCTTTGCAGGTTAGTCTAAGTTGCATAGATTGAACCAATAAGCAAGTGAACAGACTTTCACTTTTCATCCTGAAATGCCACCACATGCCTGCAGTGGTTTGGGATGGGCCAGGGGGTGCTAGAGCATACCTCCCCGCTCAGCTGGGACAGACAGCTTGGCTCAAGGTTAGCTCACCCACCCTGCAAAGAGGGTTTGCAGGGAGGTGCAAAGCATCCTGGGATGCTGGGGGACTGAGTTTATTGAACTTGTCCAGATCCAAGTTAAGTGATTTAACATAAAGCAGTTATGTCTGATACTATGTCTATCCAGGTTTACCTTAAACTGGTTTCAGCCATTTTGAAAGTGGTTTATGTGCACTGAACTTCTGTTGCGATCAGAAACCGATTCAAGTCTGTAACACTTGGGTCAGTTTATATAATGTCTGTCCCTAATCTGAGTAAGGATTTAAGGAGTACACCAGGGGAGCTTGTCTCTTTGAACTAAAATATGGAAGGCTTGCATATCAGGCTGGTCTGGTTTTAGAAGAAGATGTTCTCTGTTTTTTGCCCAGTTGGGAAGGGGAGTCTTCCGGCTTCTGGGCCCATTTTAGAACCTGGTGCAGCATTGTGCCCCTCGGTCAGTAAAGGGTTGGAGCAGCCCACACCTTTGTAGTACTGGGCTCTCACTAAAGCAGTTTGTCATGAAGAAAACAGCTGGATTGGGAGAGAGAATATCTTCTTCGGTTGTGTGGCTTTGAGCAATTTGATTAGCCTGGCATTTTGCTTGTGGAATGATGCTGCAGTGATTCATGGATCGCAGCAATGGGCCAAGGACAGCTTTGGCTTTGCTCTTCCCACCTTGCAAAATGCCACATTGCTGCCTCCTGTCTCTGACAAATGATGAAGTCAATGTAACAACCTACCTTTGCATTGGAAGTAATTTCCTCTTAACAGCCTTCCTTCAACCCAGGCTTAATTTGTCAGGTCCATTTTGAGCGGTCTCATTAGTACAACTGGAAACATTCTTCATTCCTTGAAGATCATGGAGTAAGACTTTTTGCAGGTGGTGGCTTTTGTAGTTTACCGAATTGGGCAGTGGAAGGTCTTGGAATTGGGTCACGGAAATAACACATCAGTGCCCTGACCACCGGGCTATTGGCTGTTCCGGGATGAAGCTCACTTTTGACCAGTAATTCTGCCCTGCTTCTGGGAGATCTTTCCTGACTGAAGCTTTAGGTGAACCTGCACCTTTCCCGGAAAGGTGCCGCATTTTGAATCGACATTCTAACAAAAACAATTATTGGAAAAAACTCTTGATGAGCTCTAGGGACTGGCTTATCTTTGCACAATGCTGCCAAGTGCTTTAGCTGCCTTGCCAAGTCATGACTGCTGCCGGCTACTCCTGCAGTTAATTTATGATGTGGCCTTTTGCAGAAAGGCCATTTTGTTGGCTCCTTCAGCCCTGTGTAAGAAGTCCAAAAATCTTGTTATGCAGCTCCTCCATATTGGCTCCACTTTGTGCCTCTCTTGGTGACTAAAACCAAACCTAACCTAATGAGCCAGCATTTAAGCCCTCGAATATTGTAATTGCCTTTCCTGTGTTTTGAGCACAGCCCAGAACCTGTCTATAACCATGATTAGGGTACTACATGTTGCAAATTTGCTAGTTTTTTGGGGGGCTGTTTCAAGTTGGGCACGAAGCTCTACAAGGCCTAAAGCAATCCCTGTTTATACGGCATATGTTGAAGGGTCGGGCAGACCCGATACCTCGGATGCACCACCGGAGAGACTGTTACTGGAATACTGTGTTCACTCCTGGTGGTGTTCGCACACGCAGGATATCTTAAATACTGGAGTATTTTGAAGAACAGCTCCAAGATGGCCTGACACTGGAAAACTTATCTGAAGGCGAGATGTCTAAAACTTACACGATGTAACTTTTGATTCAGTAACCGAGCTTGTACTTCAGGGTGGCTTGGCTAGTGGCTGGCCTCCTCGCATCCCCAGCGGCAGGGGGGAAGCCGGCTTCAGCTGCATGCTGTTCCAGATGGGACAGACCCACCTGGGTCTGCATCGGCCAGCAGAGGCGGTGGCAGTGGCGGAGCCGTGTGCCGCTCAGGACTGACCGGTCCAGGCAGGGGGAAAGCGCAGCTGAGCCCCTGCTGCTGGGGCCGGTCCCAAGAGGCACGTGGCTACTCCTCTTCCCACACGCACCGCGTTGGCAACGTCGAGCTGACGCGGTGTGTGGGAACCTCGTCCTTCCCCAGCCCTTCAGAAGCCATTAGGAAACTGCTGGGGGTGGGACAAGGGGTGGGAAAAAGAGGAAACACTGTTTTTACTTTTGTTTCCTGTTGTAACGCCATGGACTTCAGAAAATGCCTTGGTGGGCTGCATGGTGGCCTGTGGGCCATATATTGGGCAAGCCTGCCCTGCTCTATGCGGGGGTCCTTGCCTGGGCAAGACCCTGACAGTGCCCGCTTCCCCTCGCTATACCTATGGTAAGGTGGGGTGCTTTTCGAGGCTGTGGGCGTTGTGCCTGGTAGCTGTGCAAAACGATTCTTTTGAAGGTTTTAAGAATGGGTTAGATGAACATGCTCTGGGATGGGTGTAGACAGGGATGATCCTGCCTCGAGCAGAGGGTTGGAGTAGATGACCTCCCGAAGTGCTTTTCAGTTGTACTTTTCTATGATTCACCACTCACTTCAAGTCATGCTGCCGTGTTCAATGTGACACATGTCACTGATACCGGACAGGTAGACAGCATGTCCTCTAGTCTTTCTGGGACTTGGGCTTCACAGATCGGAGGAAGCTTAGGTAATGGTATTAGTGACCTAAAGGCCTGATTTTCTTACTCATTCATCTCCGTGACTTTGATCTTTGGGATCCAGTTGCTCCCACTGGAAGTCAAAGGCCTAGTGTCTTTGGGTGTACATGGATGAAATGGGGGCCCTAAATTGAAGTGATGGGTTTTAAAACCCACAGGTTCAATTTAGGGCTGATTTTTTTTTTTTTAAACCCCCATGTTGTGCACACTCCCTGGTGAGTTAACCTGCCTTTCCAGCGGGGAGGGGAGGGCGAGCTGCCAGTGGGCAGAGCGGTCCCTGGGCTGCAGGGGGGCTGGTGCTTCCCTCCATGGGCACTGCTATGTTTTATTCGGATGGGCTGCACTAGCCTGTCTGTGGTAGGGGAACATGCTGACCTAGCATAGATGATTGTAAGAAATACCTTGCTGGTGAGAGCAGTGCCCAATGGATAGGGCTTGACGAGCTCATTAAGGTTCCTAAGGGGGAGGTGCGGGGAAGAAAGCGGGACATGTTTTGGGAGTGTACATATGCAAAGGGGATGTGGTAAAGGGTCTGCTGCTTTGAGCATCACCGACGAGTTTATTTTGTTAGCATGGCAGATACTACATGGAGTCATACCGAAGGGACTGGAGGAAATGTTATTAAAGACTTCTAGCGTGTGCTTAAAGCTAGTTTATGGGAAGCAAGAAACATCTGGGTGTTTAAGGGGTCAGCTTTTACTGAAAGGGAGTGCCTGAAGCTGGGGCTCCAATGAAGTGAAGTACTACATCAATTGGGAGAAGTGGAGGAAAAAGGACTAGACACCTTTTATTTCACTGAACCAACAGGACTGTTGGGAAGGGAGGAGAGTTGCAGGAGGTTACGGAGGTAAGATTTCCATGGGGTCTGTATGAAGGAGAAGTTCTGTAAGGGCGTTCTTTGCATGGAAAGTTGATGTATGTTGTTTAAGGGTTTTAATAGGTTGTATTTTTTTTTTTTTATGAAGTCTTGGTAAAGTAAGGATGCTCAGTATGTGAAGCTTTAAGTGTAAGTGATTTTAAGTGTGTTTTTATTTACAAAATTTTATTTAAAACAAATCATAAAAAAGGTTCCCATCAGTATGTTGGCCCAATATGGATCATGTGTATTAATCATGCTCAGTGTTGGCTGCGTTTAATCAGCTTCATAGTTGGCTTCCATTTCTGAGCATGTGAAGCTTTGAAGAGCAGTTTAATGATGGATGCTGTATTTTAATATGACTTTCTTGTATGCAATTATAAGACGAAGGTTTTCCCCCCCCCCCCCACCCCTTATGCTGTTGCAATTTGTGGCTTATGTGCCCCATCACAGGGCAGTAGCTAGCCTGGAGATGAGCAAAATCCAGCCTACAGGCTGTACGCAGCCCGCCAGTTGACTCTGTCTGGCCCATTGCTGGCAACTCCAGCTCTGGCCTCTGCTGGCACTGCAGGGGATGCTGCGTAGCTGAAGCCTTGCCCACCTGCTTGGTGCTGAGCCATGCTCGGGCTCCAGTGGCTCTGGTCTCTGCTGGCACCACAGGCCATGCTGGGAAGAAGCAGCCCTGTCACGTGGCTCCATAGGCAAGCTGTACTTGGGCCCCGGCATCCCTGCTCAGGCGGGGCCGGCAGTGCCCCTCCTGCCTGCAGCTCAGGAGCCTGTGGTGGTGCCAAGGGCACCTCTGGGGAGGCCACCCCAAATGCCCAGAGCCAGAGTTGGAAACTAATTTGTCATTCTTTCTATTGAGCGAGTTACTTTGTTTTTCTTTAATCTAATTTTCAGTGTATAAGAGTAAGACTTCGTTATTTTGCATGATTATGCAATTGACTCTATATACACTGCTGAAAACCATAAATCGGGACACCATTTTTTCAAAATAAAATTAATTTTTTAAAGCAGACGTTTGATTTTTAGCATGACTTTGTTTTTTATCAATAACTTGCACAAAACTAATGGTGAACATATTTTAACATGTCTCCTGCAGTTCACCAGGTCTTGTTAAATGACTTTCCAGCCAAAATAATTGCCCACCCTTAAGCTAGCCTGTCAGCGGAGCCAGGAGGGGGAGGAAGATGGAGACAACTTGTAATCCACCGAGTTCCAGCCTGCACCCGATGCACGGGATCGCTTTGGTCTTTCTGCATAAGCACTTGTGCTGGCCGCAGGGTGCAAGGGGCTATGTTCTGCGACCAGTTGATGCACTTCACTCATGTCTCTCATTTTGCTTGTCAGGGTGGGTATCTAGACTAGCAGTACTTGGAAATGGATCTAGTTTTGGGGGGTTTTCAGCAATTCTTTCATATAGGAAAAGTAACAAAAACAAGAAGTTCTGTCCCCTAAATCTTAATGACAAAGCTAGAAATTCTAAAGGTGTGATATAATGTGAAAACAAATTAGTGAGAAATGCAGCAGTGCATTTCCCCTCCACCCCCCACAGCTTTTGCTCAGATCTCATTTATAATGTTGCTTTGATAACTAACAAAGAGTTCAAATTGATCTTGGCACCATGTGAAATGGCCAGCCCACAGGCCCAGCTGGACTCCTGTCTGAATATTATGCTGCAGTTCTCTGCTGGAAATATTTCAATCAAGCTGAAGATTATAGGGATGCTATGTGTTTCTAGGTCAGCGCTGGGTACAGTCATCTCCAAGATAGGAAGCTATTAGCCCTGAGATGCTAGTTCTGTACCTATAGCCATGAGCGGCATCAAACATTAAAACCTCATGACTGAAATGCTTCCACTTTGCTCAGAAAGCTGCCTGTAACTTGGCTTCTTTAAGGCTGTTGCTCCGTACAGGAATTAAGTTGCTTTATTTTTATACATCAGAATTGAAGAACGCCAGTGATCAATTTTATGCAGTATTAGGGACCTACTGAAATTGCGATTTCATGATTTTTATGGAAACCATGATTTCGTGCAGGCTGCACAAAAAAGCATGGGCTCTGTGAAATTGGGCAGGGTCCATGATTTTTGGCATGCCCCCAGGGGAGGACAAAAAAACCCCAACTTGCTGGCTCCTGGGGATTTGGTTAGACTCCAATAGGTATTTGGAAAAAAGCTTTCAATACCACTGGTTCCATGTTTGTTTTATTCTAGTCCCCTTTTCTTAGAGCAGAGGGACTTTATATTGCAGGTAGGGCTTATTAGAGAGGATGCTAGTTTGCCTAGTAACTTTATGGTACAAAGGTCCTAGACAGGCTGCGCACGCGCTCACTCGCTCTCTCCTCATTTTTGCTCATTACCTCGACAGGAACCTCTGAAGGCAAAAGTTTGAAATGCAAATGCTTTTAATAAAAACTATTAAAAGCTCTGGCTTCATGCCAGTGACATGGTTTTTCTAACCGAGGCTACCTTGCTGTGGTCTGCCTTGGGGCTGGGAAAGATGCTGTGGAGTCTTGGAGGTATTTCCTGGTGCCTCTTCTTCCCATTAGATTGAGGAAGGATTAGAAATACTGCCAGTGTCCTGTTTTGGTTCTTAAGCTTTGTTTCTACAGTGGAACTTTTTTGCTTTGGCAAAAAGTAATGAAATATTTTTGGCATGTCATTGACTACTGATCTGTAGGAAATAGTAGGATCTGGGCCAGCACAAACGGATGGGAACTGCTGCTGCTCCCATTGACTGGGTGGAAGAGGTTAGAACAATAAAGATTACCTTGCTCAAAGTGCATCTACTTGCTCAGCATGTCTTGCTTTCATGGCCTTCCTAGCATCACTTTGAAAATGAACATGTTTTTGCAACAAATGGCTTAATCATTACCTGCTTCCATCTTCAGCCTTCCTGTCCCCAACTTTGTCCTTGGGACAGATGGACATACCCCTCTGCCTTCCTAGGATACTGTTTTCTCTGGAATTCCTTGCTATTATCCCTGCCTTCTGTGATGCACGGGTGTGTGCGGGGTGGGGTAGGAAATGCCTGCCTCAGAAATGGAACTATCTTCTTTCTTCCTGACCTCGTGCAGCCCAACTTGCGTAACACAGACCACTGACAGCTGTCAGGCAAGAATTATTTTTATAAGTGATCTCAGCGAAAATCTAAGCACTCTATTCCCAATCCCTTTAAACCAGGTTTTCCTCCCAGCAAACACTGAATCTTTCATGCTAAAGCATCCCTCTGGTTTGGAAAGATCCATGGGTCTTTTTGGTGTACAGTGCGAGGCTGCACTTCTGCTAACACTGTTGTATCTCAGCTTTTCTTTCTATGGTACTGAAACACTTGTGGTTAATGTACATAAAGATGGGAGTTGGATCAGTTCAGAAGCACAAGGGTTGAAGTCCTCTTATTATGGCCAGAATCTGATCTAAACTTGTAACAGAACAGAAGTTTGGGGCACGCAGATCAGTTTAAAAATGACAGAACCTAAGGTAGACCTGCATTATGCATGGTTGATTTGTGTAAGTTAAACTTTTGTTAGATTTTGGACAATGTCAAGAGAGCCATTTCCATTTGAAACAAATGTATGCCCACTGCATATTTTTCCTTGAGTACAATTGTAATGGACATTAACGTAGTCTTAATCATTTTGATTTTTATGATGAGAGCTGGGCTGAGTCCATAATACAACTTCTCCCTGCAGCAAAATGAGTGAACTAGATGAGTAATGGGTGGGTTTGAACAAAGGGTGCACTTCTGCGTTCTGTTCTTATCTGCTGCATCTGTGCTGTGCAGGTGTTCTCGACAAGGTGGTAATGTTTGCACAGCAGGACTGCACCAAGGGAAACCGTGTGGCCACAGTGTTACTGTAGAATGAGTTGAGTTTTCCTGGTATACCTGGGGTGCTGCAATCACTTATTCCATGGAGGGATTTGAGAACCAGTGTAGACATTGTTAAATACCACACCTGAGGTTGCCAGCATGGTGTCTTTGCCACGGTCTTGTTTGTAACGGTTTTGCAGTGATCATTGGATTCTTCTCCCTCTTCTTCGATTTCATTTTGACTAATGGAGTTGCTAGCTCGATACAATTCCACATGCAATATGGGAATATTACAAGGAACTATTATTCTCGTCTGTCAGATGTTTCTGTGCTGTCACCCAGGGTGGGGTGTATAGGAAATAGGGCTTCAAAGACGTGTTCCATGGAAGTATTTTTGCAGGCACCTATGTTATGGGAAGGGGCGTTAAACTTCAGTCCACCTTTTGATGCCAGGGTTCCTTTTTAAATCAAACTGTTAAGTGCTCCAACTTTGACTAAAAGTGCTCCACGTGTCTGTAGTTGTGGTCACTGCAGTTGCCTGCTATGTGGCACTGATGTTAACCTTTTATAACGCTAACAAAGAACAGTTGGTTTAGAGGTGAGTCTAGGAAACGAAGACCAAACTGTACACAGTGCTCCTATGCCCGTTACGTGCGAGACCAGGATGCATCCCGACTCTTCCCTGGCACTTGGAGCTCGAGTCTGTAGGATTTTGAGTTCTGGAAACAGGCTTGTGTTGTAGCCATGTCTCCTCCCACATTTGGAAGTAGGCCCATTGGATACCCCTGTCTACAATATTATTGTGCCCACAAAACTGTTCTGGTTAAGTTTTGTGTGAGAACTAAAATGGCATTAGTTGGTGTAAAGTCCTGGAAGAACTCCTAGTGTGTGGTTATGAATGATCCCAATCTGCTGTAACAACATATTTCCCTTCCAGCATAAAGTACACCGGCACTTTACCAGTGTGCTGGCCCACTTAATGTAATGCAACTTGTGTAGATAGACCTATAGATATCAAAAGCAACAGCCATCTTATTTCTGGGCCTTTTTTTTCCTCTTTTTTTTCCAACCTACACTTGTCAGGTTGGTTTACAAAGCATTTATTGAGGGGAGGAGGGAGGGATTAGTTATTTCAAGATTATAGCTCCCCTGCAAATACATTATTAAAGTAGCTATAATTTCTCACTGGTTTGTGAGATTACCATGGTACTCAGCATACACCAGGGTAAGGGAGGCAGCAGGATATTTAATCGGCGTGTGATTTGGATGGCTTGCAGAAAAAGATGTTACGACTTAAGTAATGGGAAAACAGTGCTGAACAGCTGCCTTGTGTACCGGTTGCGACGGTATGTGATCAGTCTTCCACATGTCATCTTTGTGAGAGTGCATCTCGGTTGTACAGATAGCCTGCACCTTGTCACTCCTGACTTCGGAGTGCTTCACTTTGCAACTTCAACATATTTTAAAGTAGTCTTTTGGTACAGTATACAGCTTTTTTGTCCAATAAGCCGTAATGATTTAAACTTGGATCCCAAGGAGCATCCTCATGGAGCCTGTGATTGCAGAAAAAAAGGGAGTCCAGAAATAGATATTCTTTTTGTTTCTTAATACATGGAGGAATTGAAGCTTGAAGTAGATGTTTGAAATGTCTAGCAGCGGCTATATGGAGACCTTTTGAGATTCAATGTGCTAGAGAATCGTAAATGAAAGGTTTGGTTTCTTGAAAGGAATTTTTCCCGGTGACTGGAGGGCTGCTCTCTCTTAGAAGCAATGTTATGCTAATTTTTATATTTCATTCAAGGTTTTGCTATTAAAAGACTGAACCCAGAGTGGGTTTTAATAATAGCTTTATGGTAATAACTCGTGGAAGCAAGGCAGATGTTTGTGTTTGCATTTTGTCACAGAACATCCTTTCATTTCTTCTGTTGAGTTTGACTTCTCAGCATTATCCATCCCCAGTGGTGGTGGTAGGACTGTTTTGGTAGATTTTTAATAAGACTGCTGGTATGAACACCTGCCCCCACCCCCTAGTAAGGTCTCGTTTGTGTGCTTTTTGTACACGTGTGCATCTATACAGCCTGTTCTTCCATATGAAGACCTAATGTGATCCAGTTTCTCTTGGACAAGCCTGTGAGAGCAGGTTTGGGGAAGTGCTTTAGGAGGCGGTTAATTCTCAAGCCACGAATGAAGCAGCACTGACTGATTTGACCCATGCATGTCTAATCCAGGCTGCACTCAACTTTGTGATACAAGGTTCACTCTTTGAATCAACAAGCAAGTCATCACTGCACTAGCAGGTTGCCTGCATGCTCTATAAATACTGTATAGAGATATGTATAGGTCTACCCTAGAGGAAGAGAGATGGGAGCAACCCCTTAGTATGAAACGGTAGCTCTCCTTCAGTACCCATTTAATAGGCCTCCCTGTGTAAAATGCTGGTTATGGGACTGTTCTGCCTGGTGATGTTGTGGCTGGGAAGTGGGTTGTATCATGCAATCCATCAAAGTCTTGGTTAGGCTTTCGGCTGTACTTACTTACTCTGGTCATCTGTTCCAGTCAATCTGGAATAGAAGTTTGCACATCATAAAGTTGGATTGGCTGACCTGCGGCATGCGTGCCACAAGTGGCACAGGCGGTCGTTGTGGCATGTGGCAGGAGAAGGGGACAGGCAGCAGAAATCAGGCTATCATTAGGCAAGGAGTTAGGGCAGAGAACAGAGCAACAAATCAAGAAGGAGAAGGAGATCAGAGTGGTACTTGTAGGGTATGACATTAATTTATGGCATACTTTGCAAAAAGGTTGGCCACCACCATTGTTAAACCAAGGCAATGTGGCATGCAGTCTCTAAAACAAGACCTAAGACTAGTGATTTCTGTGTCAACTGCCAGGACTAATTTTTTTTTTTACTTTTTTCCAGGTAACTTGCAGTCTTGTGATTTGTCTGGTTTCCCAGTGGGGAAAAGGAAAAACGTGGCTCTTGATTATGAATATGGGGGATCATGAGAGCTATGTAGGAACTTTTACTTTTATTCCTGCAGGGTGGTTTTTTGTTCGCTTTGTTTTATTTTTTCCCCCTGCATAATATTTTCATGCTGTTTTGGGGAGCTTTTGGCTGGGAAACAAGCTTGTTCTGGTGCAATGACACCTTTATTTACTTATGCTGGTGTTTCTTTAAATGTTGACCCTTCAAAGTCAGGTTCAAAAAGCTTTCTTTCTCTATAGCAACCCCCAGAGTCCCTTATCTAATAATTGTTCATGTTCCAGCCTTGAATGTATGTATTTATTTTTGGCTAGTTAAACAAAACCATAATGCAGAAAATGCTGTTTTGGTGGGGGTTTTTTATTGTAGGGTGTATGTATTTTTTTGTGTTTCTTTTTAAATGATGGTTGTTACAGGGCAATGTGTACTGTTTGCATTCATAATACAAAATAAATTAAACCATTTCACACCTATTGAAAACATTTGTTATTAAGTGCATGATATCCTGTGCTGCATCATCAAAGCAAAATGCAGCTATTTCTATTTACATTTGCAGTGTTCATCTCCGCAGCCATGCATGCTGCAAACTTTTAAATTTCTTTTTAATTTAACAGCATGCATTCTGTAGAGCCTTGCAGAGAGAGACTTGCACCTGCTCTGAGCTGAGGCAGCAAACCGGCTGCTCTTCTGAGAGCTAAACGTATAGATGAACCTCAAATTTTGCAATGTTGTCGCTGATACAGAAGTTTTTAAGAGTAGGTTAGACAGGCACTTTGCTTGAATGGTTTAGTCACGGGATGATCCTGCCTTGAGCTGGGGACTGGACTGGATGACCTTGTGAGACCTCTTCTAGCACTACTTTCCTAAGTCCTTCCTGATTTAACGATCAAAACCAGTCCTTCCACTTACCATGGAAAGAAAAATATTTTATGCAGAAATGGAAGTGACAAGAGTGTTCAGTGTTTTGGGGGCAGATTAAAGATGGAGGTGCTGGTATCTTCTGGCATTGACATGAAATATGTCTACTTTTCCCATTACAAGGAAAAACCTGTTAAGGCAACATATCAACTAAAAATCCTTTGCTTCTTGGCATGATAATAAGATTTCTAGAGTTGCCTCTTCCTTCTCCTTGAAGTCCATTATTTAATAGAATGCGTTTTTCTTTTTTGGGGTAGGGGATTTTGGGGGTTGCTTTTGGGTCCTTTAGTGAAAATTCAAGGAGGCCTATTACAGATCAGAGAGATTCTGATGATTGCTAGTGGACAATATGATGGTATATGCCTGAGAACAAAGGATTTGCTGGTAAATATCTATTTAGTTTGTATTCGTGTTGAAAAGCACAGAAAAACTAAGTGAAGACCAACATACAAACTTTCCTATGGCTTCAATTTTAAGTTTTTAAAATTGGGTCAAATTGTATGCTGGTATGCACAAGGATAATATCCTTGAGTTGAGATGATCAAGGCTGTTTTTAAGCTTCTTAAAAGTTCAGTGAGTGTTCTGCCAGGATTTTTCTCAAAGAAAGAATGACAGAATAATTCCTGGGGTAATAGGGCACAGTCGAGGAATCTTTTTGCCCTTTAATCTAATAAAAGATGCCCATACACAAAAGGTGTACTGCACTGAATTGCTGCGGGGTTTTCTCAACATTGATGCTAACGAATTTTGTACGTGAGTTGCAGTATGTCTTGAATGAAGATGGAAGCTAAAGCAGAGCGAGCAAGAGCTAGCCAGGCAAGGACAGCAGCTGAAAAGCAAAAAAGCTCTTGTGACTTTAAAGGAAAAAATGTGTCAAGAAAGGTGACCAGAAGGAGTTGGGTAGGGTGGCAGGGAGATGGGAGATCCTGAGGAGCACTCGGGGAATGTCATCATTCAGGTCTTTAAAATAAGATCACTTTGAATGGGATTATGGAAGGGATGGTGAGCCACCCCCCGGAGATCTACAGTGAACCCACGAGCCAGACAGGCGCAGTTTCTAGAGAACTACATACAAATAGAAATACTTGTTGGATTCCTTGATATATTTTTCTGTCACGTACATAAATAAAAGCAGGCATAGTTGAGTGTGTTTTAGTCAGGCAACATGTGATCACTTCATTTCATTTCTGAGGGCAGTACAACCTGGTCTGACGACTATGTCTTCCTTACAGTGACTCACTGGGGCTCCAGTAACCGAAGGGTTTGAACATAACCCACTTTACTGGGAGAAAATCTCTTCCTAAAACTGAGTTTTTTTTATAATGGGTGTATGGGCATACTAGCTTCTACTTGTCCTTTGAGCTCTTGCTGTACTTGTACACTGTACCAAATTATACTTCAATGAACATTTGCTATTAATTTTCAGTTAAGGGTTTGTTTTTAACTGGACCAAGGGTCACACTTCTTAAAATCCCACTGCAGCAGAAACAAAATACTGCTGTTCCTTCCAGAGTTTCTTCACAGTGATCTCATAGCAATAATCTATTTGGGAAATAAAGTTTTCTCCCTCCGCCCCTCTGCCCCCTGCATATACATTACTTGAAAATAGTAAGCTTGCTCTTCTTCGAATAGATGCAGCTGCTGCTTCTCTAGGACTGTGTTGAATGGGGAGAAATATTTGATATTTATTTAAAATGAAGATGATTTTGATACAAGTACTGCTGGTGTGGTTTTTTTTGTTTTTTTTGGGGTTTTTTTTGAAATTGGTGAGACTTCACTCAAATTTAACTCTTTATATGGTGCCTAAGTGGGTTTTTCCTTAATGCTTCTGTTGCCCAAGTTCTGTTAAGTGCCATGATGATACCTTGTTAGTCTGCCATCTTCAATTTGGCTAACACAGCTGGCTGTTGAACAGAAAAATTAGAGATTCAGATTTTGTGCATATTTACACATCTTTTGTCTTGGCTATACTTTCCCCCAAACTAAGCACTGCATATTTTTCCTCCGCACACCTCCAAGTCAGTTTTTTCGATCTGTAGATGATGAATTTTGTAGACAACTGCTTTGACTCTAATGCCCTCTGCAGTGATGTTGTGGCTAAATGCCCTTCGGCATTGGCTTAAACCTAGTTTTCTTGCATATGCCACTGGGAATGTTTTAAGTAGTGGATGCATCACTTTGAGATCTGAATGATTTCTAAACTCCAAATTATAATCACTTAGTCAAGACTGTTCAAGGGCAAGATTCAAGATTGTGGGGAGGGAAGACTGTGGGCCAATTGGCAGGGGAAGGAAAAAACTGTGTGATTTCTTAATATTAAATTTTATACTACACAGCTCATAAATATTTCAAAATGGTGCTCAGGGATTTAAATGAATAATATATATGAATGTATGTAGTTGGATGGCTACCATCTCATGCACTAGTTTGAAAATATATTGATTTATCTACAAGTTACAGGGTATGGCATGCATCAGCCTGTAGTCAAACTGCCTCAGTCAACTGTGGCCTCTC
>JAGPOW010002514.1:66967824-66981531 GCA_030014935.1 Caiman crocodilus | reverse complement strand
AAAATGCTTTCTTTAAAAAAATCAAAATAAGAAAAATTTCCGTTTTTTAATATTAAAGGTTTGTCTCAAGTCAGGAAGCAGAAACTGGAAGCCACTCGTACTCATGGAGTTGATGTATAGTTCAACTCCTGTCTTTTATCAGTCTTTTGTGTATATGCAGTTTCTTGGACCTGGGTAATAAAGCTGTAGAAATGGACGGTTATAGTATCCCTCTGGGCCGCCTTCATTTGATAAACACTTCCTTGAATGCATTGAGTGAGGGAAGCCAAGGCAGGTGTAATAGAAAGGCTATTTTCATTAAGTCGGTGGTGGCTGTATAGCTGTCATCAGCTGGATTTATTACTTTATTTTTTTTCAGCCTCTCTTGAAGATGGTAGGGATTGTATAGAGCTGCTGGAGAAGACCAGTATAACAAATACTATTATTTTTACACCTTTTTATAAGGTAGATACTCAAGCTAAGAAACCTTCTCTTCCTCTCTGTTGTGTACACTATTTGAAGGGGAGATGCTGATGATAACACAATGCCGACGTCAGGGTAGAAAACACATGTAGCTCCTTCTTATTTATATTTTAAGCCTACTGGAGTACTCCCAGTACAGGAGTTTGGGTTGGTCCTACTAAAAATATGTGATCCTGCTGTAGTTTCATTACTCAAGGTAGTGAGCCCCGTATATATGATTCTGAAGACCCAGGATTTGTTGAATATTCATTTTACAAAAGGTTGGAGGATGCTTTACTTCCTGTTTGACTCGGGCATGTTGCTACTTTAATCCAGTACGATTTTCATTGGTTACCGTGGAGTTGTGGTGCTTGGGGTCAGAAGGGACCTAAACAGCAAATCATGCCTGACACCCCCCCCCCCCCCGAAGTTGTTCACCCATACCCAAAGGCTGAAAGTTTAGTTTTTAAGGATTGGGATCCATGTGCTCTCCCTCCAGATACTTACATGCAGGACAGGGAGGCAGTGTGTGCATTCATAGTTCCTTGCTTTGCATATTGTGGGCAGGTAGGGGCACACTGTTCATTTGAAAACTTATTGTGGGACCTCACTAACATTTTAGCACAAAGCGTAAACTCTTTGGAGGAAAGATGCTGCTAACTCTTAGTTGTCACCAAGGGATTGAATTCCCATCCCAACCTGATGGAACATGCTTGCTAAATATGTCTGATTAGAAATTTTTAAATAAAAGATGTAGTTAGCTGTATTAGTCTGAAGTCGGGGCAGGGTAGATCACCTATTTATAGGTGGGGATCTCCATAAATCGTACCACAAGCAACTCCTACAGCAGCTCCCTTTTTTGTAAAAAGGTTTTTTTCATTTTGCTGCTTTGCCTGCTCCCTGGTCCCAATTTGGTGGAGGGGCTCCACTGGCTGATCTCAGGGGAAGCAAAAACTGTGGCATATTTTAAAACGTCTGTCAATCAGGCAGTGGGGACAGGGCAATTGGTAGTGAAATGAAAAACATTGTAGGACCTGTTGTGGGGAGCACTCTGGGCATGATTTACAGAGATCCCTACTTGGAGACTAACCAAAGTGTGTATGTGGTGATGATGATGATGATGATGATTATTATTATTATTATTATTATTATTTTTTTACACAAGTCTCATCTGAATACTTGCTTACAACATCTGAAGCTCACTTCATCAGCTTTCAAAAGCTTATGATTTCCATGCATGTGTATACCCACGTAAATACATGTATAAATACACATGCACTTGTATGTGTGTATACTGTGCAGACAGACACAAGATCTTTGTTTACCTGTAGGCCCTGTTTGTGTGACTACTGGTGCTTATTCAGACTTCATAGCGAGGTGTGGAGGTTTCCTTTTAAGCTGACTTGATTGTTGTTGTCAAAGTGCTTCATTACAGGGTATTAAGTGCAGAAGAAAGCAATGTATTAAGTTTTAATTTAAAACCCAAATTGCCCAAGTCAATTGAATTAAAAGCATATCATATGCATATACATGGGTGCCTCATTCACAAAACAACAATCTGCAGTGGATGTCCTAGTTGCTGTGTAAAATGAAGAAAAGTGGGGACCTGGTGGTGGCTTTACCTCTTATTTTTGCGCTTTCAAAGTCTGGGCAAGATTATAAATGCTAAAGTAGCAAGAATTCCTGTCCTGTAACATTCTTGCCAACCTTTTTTTCCTGTCTACAGAGTTCAGATGAGTACTTCAAAGCATGGTTGCATTTTCAAATCAAGCTGTACCTTTTTTGAGTGGTGTTAATTAACCAGGAACTATACTCCTCCTGAGGACAGTCTGAAACCGTCTTTTAAACTGCTGTATAAATAGGAGTCTTTGCAAAGCTGGTATCTCATAGTTTTAAGGCGTCTGTGAGCCAGTAACTGCAGATCAGATGCGCTCCGTTGAATTTTGGGGGGATTGCTTTCCCTTAGCTAGCAGCCTTGTGGTTTGAGAGCGCAAAGTCAAGCCATGTCCTTCCCTTCGAATGCATCTCAGTTCTTGGAAAGGGCTTAAAGGTCACATCTACACATGCAGTAACACACACTGTAGTTAACGTGCGTTCAAACTAATACCTCCATTGTGAAGTACTAGGAAAATGTGCATTAGCCTGTCTTAATTCACGTTAACTAAAGATCACGGGGTGCTTGTACGCCAGCACGGAGGCTGTTCTGATGCGCTATAATTCCAGCACATCAGGGCAGACTTGATTTAATTGAGTCTGTAGGAGTATGGCAATTGGTATGCTCTACCAGCCTCCCGCGTCTTGTGTATCAGCATCCCTGTGCCTCAAAATGGTGGCATGAGCACTTACACTGAAGGTCGCTGAGTGGAGTGACTATCGGAGCCACTCTTTTATACGCACTGCAGGGGCGGGGAGGAGCACGCGCTAATTAAAGTGCCCACCGTTTAAGTGATGCTTAGTGCTCACTAGCCTATTTTAATGCACATTAACTAAATAGCATGGTTTTTAGTGATGCTTTAATTCACATTAAAAGAGGCTAATGCACATTAAACCACATGTGCAGATGTGCCCGAAGAGTTTGAAGACCTCATTCTGTCATCGGTTGCAGTTTCTGCAGCCCGATGAGCTAAGTATAGACGGTCATGAAGCCCAAAGCTGAACTGATTTTAAAATGTCACAGGTTAATCTAAGCGGTGTAGATTGATCTGATAAGCAAGTGAACAAACATTCACTCTTGATTCCAGAAATGCAGCCACATGACTGCAGTGGCCTGGGCCAGAAGCTGGGGGGTGGGGAGGGTGCTAGAGCCAGCCTCCTCTTGGCTGGGCCAGACAAGATGGGCCAAGGCTAGGCTACCCTACCCTGCGTGAGTCTGGGGGGGGGGGTGCTTTTGCAGGGAAGGTTGAAAGGATGCTGGGATACTGTGAATTAACTTGAATCTAGAGGAGATCTGGGACAATTTCAATAAATCCGTTCTGCCTGCATGGTGCAGTTTCATACTATATCCATCCAGGCTTATTTTAAACCAGATTCGGCCATTTTGAAAGGAGTTTGTGTGTATTGAACTTCTGTTGTTACAGACTTGAACTAGTTTCCAATCACTTCTGCCAGTTTACGTGCGACTTCTGTCCTTAGCCATGGTGTCACAACTGAAACAATCCTGCCATTCATTCTGTGACTGCCTTTGCCACCGCAGAGTCCAGGTCACCGCCTCCCTGGCTTGCGCCTGCTTGATGATGCAAACAGCAGTGGCACAGTGTGTTAACTTGAGCAGTTGCACCTATAAACCTACGCTGTGTGGTATGAGTAAGATCAGTGGTGTAACAAGCTAAGCTCCGCACCCAGGGCAGGCCCTACAGGACAGTGGGGGAATGGAGAGGAGTTGGGGGAAGGCCCCAGGGTGGGAAGGGAGCAGGTCCAAGAGGGGCTGGGTGAAAACACAGGATATTTATGCCTACAGCAATTGCCAGGAGTCATTTGGGTAGCGTGTTGGTGGGCCCCAGAGGCAGATCCAGTAATGAGGCTTGTTTTGGGTTGGTTGGTTGCTTGGTTGTTTCCCCCATTCAAAATGAAACAACGCCTAGTCTTAGAATAGAGTAAAAAGTAAAAATGCAGTACCTGCAGTCAGAGATGGCAGAAATCTTCTTGATGAGGCTTGGGGCAGTCCAGGACCTGGCACAGAGGTGGGGGGAGAGCAGAAAGACAAGGGGCCAGGGCAGGCAGCCTGCCTCCCCTGCTGCTCGTCTCCATTGCTTGTCCCTCGGCGGCTGCTTTCCCTGCCACAGTAGTTGGGGGCTGAGAAATGGGACTGGGGGGAACAAATTTTAAGGTAACTTTACAATAATTAGATTCTATACATGGAAAATTGTAACAAACTTGGTCTTCTGTATATAGAATCTAATTTTGGGGGGTTGTCTTGAAGTTGTCTTAGATTTGCATAAAGCATATGATTGTTAATTTTACACTTTCATTAAAAATTTTGTCTTGCACTTATCTTCCTGTCTTTCCCGTGTCTCGGGTGGAAGAGCCAGGTCGCTCCTATTTGTGTAGCTTACAGAGCTCTCGCTTGCATTTAATCCAGGAAACTGGAAACTCGGGTGAATTCTGGAATGAGGAAAAGAAAGGAAGAGACGCACGTGGGTGCCCTTGAACGTGCTGGAAACTCTGCGGGGCACGTGTGGGTTCTTTGACTCTCCAACATTTGCTAAAGCACTTTGGATGAGTTCACAGGAAGTAAAGCAAAGGCTAAATGTCAGTTCAGCATTGTATTGTATTGTTTAATGGGAGATGCGTATGGATGGGGCAGTCATTTCTTACAAGGAGTTTGAAGAGAGTTGACACAGTTTTGAACAGAGCTGTACTCTGTTCCTGTTAACTTGCCATTTCCAGAACCCAGTCTTTTTGCCTTTCCAGGCTTAGTAGTGCATTTGCATTTGAAATCTGGCATTTGCACTGCTGCTCTTCAGCCTGTTTCAATAGTGTGGAAATGTGAGAAGAATAGGAACTTCTCCTTTGTCATTAGGTTACCATTGCTCCTGCTGAAATAAGGTTTCTCTTCTTGTGCTGGGCAAGAAGGAAAATAAACTTATCTCTCATAAATTGCAAAAATGAGTCTCAGTCTTGCTTATGTTTTAATGGCAGTGGTTTGAAGTGTTTTGACCAGGAGAACTTGCATTGTAACTGCTGAAAGAGCTGGCTGGTTCTTGGAAAGCCTGAGAAGAGATGGACAGATTCACGCCAAGGGTTTGCAATCACCATTACCATAAAACATGGAATTGAAATAGCTTGTAAAACACATTATATACCAAAGAGCTATTTATCTGACCACAAAGGGAATTAAATGAAAACATGGGATAACTTCCCAGAGCCCATTAAAGCTGTTTAGCTGACTAGGGGTCTTGGGTGCTATGGTAGTGCAAATAATTTGCTGGAAGGTGTCAAACTAAAAGATTTGTTGCAGAGGAGAAAAAAACTAAGCTGTTTCAGAGTTTTGTCTTTAAGTAAACTTCTGGTGCTCAGGAAAATAAGGCTCTCAATTTTTCCTGTTTTCCTGCAAAATGATAACTTTTCCCTACATATTTGATTCCAGGATTTGAGGGAATAGCATGGAGTTCAATGCCATGGTCTCAGAAAGAAGAATGAGAGGGTTGAGGCAGTGGATACATGATCCTCTGGGAGGATGCATTGGTGGGTAATACAGGGAATCTCAAAGACGGGGTGTTGGGAGTGGCATAGGGCCTGGATGCAAGGGACCAGGGCAATTTCCAGGTGCCCTGGCTGTGTGCAAAGAGATGAAGTGAGATGTCTTCCACGGGGCTTTCTCAGGTAGCAAGGGTAGGGTGGGCGAGTGTAAGTGTACTTTTGATGTCTGCTCAGTGTGTAACGTTGTGTTGTGTAACAACAGCATGTGGTTCTGGTCAGCAAAGCAACTCATGCTGGTTTCTGTCTCTGCACCACATTAAATATGCTGTATGTGCAAGTGGCAGCAGGCCCACTCTGCCAGCCCTGCCAATGCACGTGGGAGTTTTAACCTCAAACTAGGCAGTGTTTTCCTGAGTCATGCATGTCATAGATCATCCCGATGCAGCCTACAGCATGCTTGGCCCAAAGGGAAAGCTGCAAAGCTCTGTTATCCCATGTGTAACTGCAGGCTCGTAAACCAATTAACAGATGCACCTCTGCTCTCATTGCTTCACTTACAACTTTTGAAACCAAATTAAACGGATTAATGTGAAATAATCATTTTAAAACACCTACCAACTACGTATGTTGGATAAAGTCGTTCCAGTGGCATGATGGTGGTTGCGCTCTTGCTGTTCTTGTGATGTGGCTTTAAAAGGCTCTGTGACTTAATAGACTGTGTATTAAATCCTGGGAATTTTTTCTGTTTTTATGCAGGCCTGTTGACACTGGAACTGCTTTTCCTTTTGTCTTGCTAATTTGTAGATGATAGCTAGAATCTATGATCTGAACTTGCTCATTTACAAAGCCAGGCTTGGCAGTTAGTCATAAAGAAAAGAAATTAGCTCCACTGATTTGAATAATTGTATCAAAATGGAGGTTCATTCTGCAGGCAAGGATGAATTATTTTCCCAATACCTGCAGTTGTTCTGGATGTTTAGTGTAAAACACAGCAAAGAGGGATCAAACACTGCAAAGGACCAGCATGGTACTACATGGCTCATGCTGACAATTTAGCATCTTAAGGGTAGTGTTGTGTCCTGGGGTGTGGGTCAAGAATATTATGACAAACCCTCTTGTAATCGGCCAGTAGATAGTGCCCTAGATTTACAAATGGCACCTACCTGCAGTGTGCAGGAAAATAACATGGAAACTATGTAAGAAGTTTAACAATTCTCTGTGGGGTTAAGCACCTGTATCAGTAACTACAAATTATCCCCAAACCAAATATTGCAAACCCAGGGAGTTTAGAAAGTTGGGGCAGAGTTAAGGTGTCTGGGTGCTTTGTGTGGACACTGCAAAAGCCATAATTAAGGCATTTCGGAGTTTATGGTCCAAAACATTAAACTCCTGTTAACAGCTGAATTGGATTTCTTTGCACCATTGCCTAGGGCGTCAAGATTGAAAGCTTTATATGGGCGCTTCAAGTGCTGCTAATTTTCTGCAACACTAAGCTGGTTTAAACTCTTCATACAAGTATTAATTTGTCTATGCCACTGTCTGATTAAAGCAAGCATGTCAAAGATGCCACCTGTGGAGCTCCTGGAGGGGCCTCCCCACTGAATTACTAGGGAAGGGGTCCTGACAGCACCCATGTCAGCAGCGGGGTGGCAAGTGACAGGTGCATGAACACTTAGGGTCTGGATCCCGCCTGTGAGAAGTCCCAAAGTATCGTGACAGTCATGGACTGAAGGGCCTGTCAGTGGGGGGACAACGCACTTATAAACATCTTGCTTCAATTAAATAGGGCTGTACTGATTGCTTAATTAATGAGAGCTAAAGTATTCAGCTACTTCAGTTAATAGAGATACACTTCAAATATTGAAGACTATAAATGTTTGTTTTAGCCCATGCCACTTGGATCGTACCCATGGCCTGGTTCTGGATGTCTGCGCTGTGCATTATGGTGCAAGTATCGGAGCCAGCTCAGGTACTGGAAACCATTTGGCTGCAGTAACGCAGAGCTCTGCCTGAGAACTTCCCCCCGTTTCTCAGCGCTGCGTGCAGCTCTGTACTGCTCCAGGGGGATCCTGGGCATCTCTGCAATGCACTGGTCTGCACCACAGGTGTAACCCCAGTGGCTATTAAAGATCCTAATTCTTCATTTCAAGGCTAACAGAACTCACTCCGGTGTGAGAGAGGCCAAGGACAGAAGTTGGCCAGCCTGCCATGGCACTAGATGGCTGAGTTACCTTGGTTATCCAAAACTACATACCTCTTGCAGGAGGTTTAGATTTGTAGGCATTGGGCAATACAGATTTTGTGTATATGGTACATGGGTTTTTTTGAGCAAAGGTAGTTTTCAGCTGACTATCAAGGATATGTTCCAGGAACGTGGCTTAACGGGAAGGCAAATGTATGATTCTTGCTGCTTCTGCCCTTTTATTTTGTGTGTTTGGTTATCTTAAAGTGTTGATCCCTATAAGCAGCAAACATGGGTGTCTAGAATTGAGCATTCGGATCCATATTTAGGCTCTGTAACGGAGGGCCCACGTTCCAGGAGATGCATGCTCGCAGCTTCTTGTGACTTGAGTGGATCTGCAGGTGCTCATTTCTTTTTAAAAATAGTCTGGTTGTCTTCTGTTTTATATGCCTACGTTTGGAAAAGGTTGGCCATGGAACGTATGCAAGTATACAGTATATGTAACTGCTTAGCCATGGAGCAAATAATGTGTAAATAATGTAATGCAGAACTGCAGTTGGATTTCTGAAAAGTATGTTAACGTTGCTTAGCCTAACTATGTTAATTATCTTATTGGGTGACACTTTGGTGTTTTTCTTTCCTACAACCTGTTAACTTGGCGGCTGCTGTCGACTTGTAGCAACATGTCTTCAAGGTCCCCCAAGAGTGCTAGCATTTATACACTTTTAAATTAACTGGTGCTTGAAAGATTAATTACCACAGAGCTTGAAACTTATTCTTATTAAACGGCTTGAGCTAGAAAGCAAGGGCTGTCTTAAAGGCTAGATGATACTGTCTTCTCTCTCTAGAGACTTGGATACAATTCTTAAGAAAACACAAGTTTGGCATGTGCCAGGTCTGTGCATGTAATCAGCTGTTTGCTGATCTGTGTTTGGAGCCTGATAATGCTAAGAGAAGTCTTTTCTTTGCAGTTCATGATTTAACTTGCATTTCATACAGCTGTGTAGAGGAGCATGCCCAGCATCTGTCTTGCTTCACTGCAATTCCCAGCTCATAATATTCACCCCAGGATTTCTTTTGCTAAATCAGCAATGTGCACACAGGGGTAATGTGTTAACATTGCATTCATAGGTTTGAAGACCAGAAAAAGATGAGATGAGCTTTTCTTTGCCTTGTGCTTCCATGGCAAATGCATGCTAGAAATACTCCTACAATGAGCTAGGGTCTCTTATTTGCAGGATGGTTATGAAAGCATGGTTCACTAGAAAACAAGTAGCAGTTGGAGCACCCATATAACTTAGATTCTTGATGGGCAACTGTGCAAGAAAATCTCATGCTGGGGTGGGCAGAAATAATCCCTATCCCTGCCAATATTGTACTGGAACCAAAAACTGGGAGGAATGACTGTTCTGTTGTACATGCTTAGTGATAGCTGGTTCATAGTCATGAGACCAGCATCTCATTTCATAAGACTTCTTGCTTCCCCCAGGAAGGCACAGGGACAGGTCACTAGTAGCAGCTGCTGCAGAGGTGTAGACAGGGCTCCGATGCCCTGCAACATCCGCAGAGCAATGCAGTGTACTAACCTGGGAAGGGAAACGGTGGTGGGGCAATGGGCAGGGGTGAGTACTGATTTAGGGACTGAAAACTCTCTTAAAGTGAAGCAATCTTTCTCTGATAATCAAGCTGGGAGAAGGGCCTTCTGTCAGCAGCAGCCATGAGCCTGCGTTGTACACATGCCATCTATTTTATCTGTGTGCTGGCAGCTCCTGGGGCAGGGATGCGTGTTCTGTACGGTAGCTGTTGCAGTGGGACCTTGACTTTCGGTAGTGCCATTGAGTGCTACTGGAATGACAGTAGTGTTTTTTGTTTGCATCTTCTCTTCCTCTCTCTTTTTGAGTAGATGCAAAACGCTATCTCCTTCCTGGGTGATAGGTCATCTGTGACCAAAGCTGAGTGTTTTGGGGCGAGGAGAAACGAGTTTGAATTGCGCCTCTGGTGCTCATTATGTGACCTTGGAAAATGTGACTTCAATGTCTCTGCGTCTTAGGGTTTGTCCATACATAGGGTTGCATTATTGAGCTTGTTTTTATTTTGCTCTTATGCCTCTTGTACTGGTAGTCTGCCTTCATTAGAGTTGATCAAGGGCAGGCTTAAATTAGACTAAAAATGCACTCTTACCTGGAACTAAGTATGTCTATGCAGACGCTTGTACTAGCTTAACTAAACTGCTTTAAAACCCATGCAGTCCTGCACCTGGATTGTGCCTTGTGATGAGAGGAGGAGTCTTGCTCACTTGTGGGAGGCAGGGTGAAGCTTAAGCCATTAGTGGATGTACAACACTGAGAGAATGAACCTCTGAAGTGGAGAATGCTGCAATGGGGTGTAATACTGCTGCCCATCTCTATGGATGTGCTGATTTTTGCAGTTCCTGGAAAATAGGAGCATGTAAGGAAGTCATGACCATGGACGTTACCATCCCCTTCGAGAACTGGCACCAAACCTTCACCGATGCCCGGGCTTGCAGGCGGGAGAAGTACATCCTGCTGGCCGACATCCTGAGGGGCCGCGGCTATGACGTGATGGTCGATGCGCTCATCGTGGGAATACTCGGAGCCTGGGACCCCAGCAATGAGAGCGTCCTGCATGCCTGCCACATCTCCTCCTGCTGCTACACCAACCTGATGCGCTGCCTGATGGTGTCCGACACCATCTGTTGGTCCCATGACATCTACGTGGAACATATCACAGGCCACCGCCAGTACACTGACCCCACCAGACCGGACCCGGGGGGACCGCCTGAACCCCCCTCTGCACCAGATGGACCTTCACTTCAAGAGGATTCCTCAACAATGCTCCACCCAAAGAGGACTCCTGCGATGAGACTATATGGACTGAGACACCTTTTTCTTCGGACCACTTCTTCCACCATTGTGGACCATTGTATGGGTTTGTGTGCATCTAGCTCCTTTTTCCGTGTCGCAAACCCCCTCCTTCCCCTTCCCCCAGGCTTAGTTGGCTAACACTATCTCCTGTAACCTAGTTGCGTTCCCCTCCTCACCCCCAGCCTTCTATTATTAATCCCTCACTCAGGTGCTGTGTATTTCCCTACCGATTTTTGTCGGCTTTTTTTGGATTCTCAATTCTAAACGCTTACTAATAAAAGTATTAAAAGACCGATCTCATAATCTACAAGTTAACTAAGGCATGCTCTACAGCATAGGTGTACAGTATGGTGTGCGTACACATGCAGAGGGCACAAGAACTGTGCACGTAGGCTAGTAGAGCTTCAAAAAGTCAAAGGCAAATTCACAGTAATTTTTTTTTAATGGCTTTTTCTAAGCCTGGTTCAGGAGCAAACAACTCATGTCCACTAGGGCTGTGCGAAACGGCACTGTTCCATTTCGACTTGTGTTCCCAGGTTTCGACAGAACAGCGTTTCATTTTGAATTTTGTTTCGATTTTGAAACTGCCAATCTGTGTCATTTAGTCAAAACAGTGATGCTGTTTCAGTGTTTCATAGGCTATAATGGGGAAGCTGAAAACAGCCTCTCTCATCCAGCAGGCAGATCAGGGCCCAACCCCAGGAGGGATGCAGGGGGCTATACCAGTTCTACTGGGGTTGCAGGTCCCCATCTGCCTGCCAGATGGGGCAGGGATGGTGTCTGGGACTGGGGAGCTGGGGAAGGGAACTAAATCCCATCGCTTTGATCCCAGCACTGGGGAGGGGAACCATCAGGGAAGGCAGCTGGGGCTGAACTGAGCATGACCATCGGGCTGGGGAAGGGAACTCAGCCCAGTTGCTGCACTGGGGAGGAGAGCTGAGCCATCAGGCTCAGTTCCCTTCTCCGGCTTGATTTGCAGTGCTGGGGAGGGGAACTGAGCTGGGGCTCGGTTCCCTTCCCCTGCGGTGCAATTGGCAACTGTGCAGGAAGGAGATGGAGGCTTTTTTGGTTTCTGTCTGTGACAGGCCAAGGGCATGGCTGGCTGGAGCAAATGAGCACCAGCAGAGGCTTTCGTGCCACCCTGTGAGGGGCACTTGAGATGCCAGAAGACGGTGAACTAAGGTGATTTGGTATGGGATTTGGAACAAGTTTGATTTGTACTGCTCTAACCTAAACTGATTAAGTCTAATACTAGACTAGGTCCAGGTCTATTTTGGACCAGGTTTTGCCATTTAAAACCATTCTCCATGCGCTGAACTGCCTTTCTGTCCCAGGTTTAGACTGTTCTTTTGTTTTACTGATCACTTTTACTGATTTATGTGTAATGTCTGTGCCCAGCCATAATGTTTCAGTTAGGCAAAAGTGGGGCCCTTACCTGTTGCTGCATTTGAGACTAGGCTCCTTTTATTGCTTCCTAAATAAAATGAAGCTGTCAGTCCTAATCAAGCGCCCTGCACAGCATATCCTGACGAGCAAGGAGTCAGTTTAGCAGAACTCATTCGCAGTCTTGTCTTGTCTGGGATTTCGGCTGATGTTTTATTACACTGAGCTGTAACATTGGGCTTATCTGATCCTTTCTGGTTGAGATTTACAGCTGGCAAAGTAGAGCCAGGTTGTAAATTGAGCCAGGAACACAAAGTTGTCTGTGTTGCCTTTCTCGCATCCTACAAAAAGGAAGCGCAGGGCTGAGACGGAGCTGGGGAAAATATTGGAGGAGATGACTGATTTCATGTTTTCATTTTCCTTTTGAGTTTAGTCTGCCGCAGTCTGGATCTAGTGATTCTGCAGGATGTAGGTTGCCAATCCCTTCCGTATGGTATCAGCTCCCCCCATGCACAGGCAGTCCTCCTATTTGCAGCGATTCGCACTTGCGGCGCTCTGCTGTTTTACACCCATGCTATTACTTTCAGCGCTAGATCCTCGCAGTTACGGCACGACAGGAAAATTTACCATGAGGAAAAAGTGGGCTGCAAAATGGATATCCCTGGATCAGTTTTCTCAAAAAGCTATCAAGTGGCCCTAAATCTCCCCAAAATCTCCCCAAAGAAGCCCTTCTAAATTCCATGCCCCTGACGAAGGTGTTCCTTCACCTTCTAATACAATTTTATGTGATTCGTTACTGTTTTGTCCTGCTTAACTGATTTATGTACAGTGCACTTTAAAAAGCTTTGTACTGCACATGTATAGCATTTACAGTTGATTTAAATAGCTGATTTTCAAATATGGTGTTTATGGTCATTTCTATAAAAAGCTGGGCATCAGGCCCTTGGTCAGGAACGTAACCCCTTATTATAACATTGTTTCTATGGGAAGATCAGATTGGACTTGCGTCATTTCAATTTTACAGCACCTTTTCCAGGGACGTAACCTGCCGTAAGTGTGTGTGTGTAATTAAAAAAAAAAAAAAGGACGTGGCTTTATACAGTGTGTCTGGTTGTGGGGACAAAGGTTCCTAGAGGGAAGAACGCTAGAGCTGGACCTGCTTCTGTTTCTGACTGTTGCTGCCCTGTTGGTTGCCTTTTGGGAAACTCAATTTACCTCCCTGAGCCACAGCTTCCCCTGCCTTGACGTGGAGCTTGTGATACAGCCTACCTTCAGCAAAAAGCCTTTAGAGAGCTTAGAGATGAAAAGCTGTATGGTGGTGATAGGGTGACACAGGATGGTTACTGCCCTAATATCCCAACCTAAGATTTCCAGATCTAAAAGCAACTTAAAGACCAGGTTCACCAGACTGAAGGCAGAATTTTCATTCCATATATTTTCCACTTGAGGGTAACAAAGATGCACTGTGTCTTCAGCCTGAGTTGCAGATGCATGTACACCTGCACAGGCATATATGTGTGTGACTAAAGCATTTTTTAAGAAGACTGTTTGTGCACTGCATAAAATGCTTCAGTGACATGTAGTTACTCACCCTTGAATGATGCAAAGTCAATCTGTGCAGTATGTACTATGTGAATTTGCAGCAGCTGGTTGCTGATTTTTGTTGTTGTTGTTGTT
>JAGPOW010002514.1:66951928-66967440 GCA_030014935.1 Caiman crocodilus | reverse complement strand
TTGTTGTTGTTGTTGTTCTTTTTCTCCTGTCTTAATTTGTTACTTTGCCAGGTTGACACCTCATTATTTTATGAAGTATAGTTTTAATTTACATAGGAGTATGCGTTTGACTATGTGAAGCTCCAAATCTAATATCCCTGAAATCTGGTGAATTTATGACGGAGCAGATCTGTGCATGTATTTTGCTAAATGTAACCCTTTTAAAAAGTGGTCAAATTGCTGAGTGCATAATGGCTAGTGTCTCCTTCCCCCCCCCCCCCTTGTTTTTGTATCTAACAAAACTAAGCCAGATGATGGGTTCCTCTTTTCCCTTTTCCTTGACATCAGCTTTCTGTTTGCTTCTATTATAGGCCCCATTCTCTGTGACTTTTTTTTTTTACTTTTGATAAATAAGTACATTTCCAACTTTAGCTTGGAGGGTAGCAAGTTTTAATCATCCTCATCTTGTCTGTGTTTTGAGTCTTCCTGCAGTGCTGATGTTCTATTTTCTAGAAATGCTTGGTGTCTAGCAACTATGCGATTTGTGACACAGAACCAACAGCTTTTCTAGTTGGGTATAAAAACCACAACAAGAGTCAAATATGGCAAACTTCTGGGTTTTTGAGACTATTTAATCTGTCACTGACTGAATGCTGAAAGGAACTGTAGTAACTTTTTAAAGCACTTGGATTTCCTTAATGGGTGCTTTGTACAACAATTCATTCTGGCATGCTTTTAATCTGTTTGCATGCCTGTATTATCTATATAAACTTGATTTCCAGTCATTCAGAGGGGAAATGAATAGTGATTTTTGTCTCCTTACATCTTTACTCTTTTTTTTTTTTTTAAACCATAGAAGCCAAAAGGTTTTGGGCTGCTGAGTCCTGCATTTGTGCAGGAGTTGGACTAGACGAGCCATAAGACCCCCTGGAAATCTTGTGACTCTAGGATGCTGATGTGTTCGTCGTGGAGGCTACCCCATGTGGGACCAAGAGGCTGTCTTTCCACAGAGCATGGAAAGACAGACTGCTTAAACACAAGACATCTGCAGGGGCCTTGCACCTGGCTGGTCAGTGGTCTCGTGCCCTTGCTGCATATGACTGCAGTATAGTGGTGAACCATGGCTCAGGCGGGTTGGTTGTGGGCATCTCTGATATGCCTACACATTCAAGTTCAGGTCTGTCCTTTACCTGCAAAGCTGTTTTGAAGCAACAGAAGGTTGAAAATCTCATGAAACAGTAGGGAAAATGTTCAGGTTTGTTCTTCTGCTTGGGGGTACCCCTTTGAGATGCTATGGAGGTTCTTCTGGTCCTTCCCTGGCAGTGAATACCTCTTTTTAGATGGGCTTGTTACCACTGATGGAAGGCCCTGCTGGCTCCCTACCCTTGGTGTTAAGGAGCCAACCCATGGACATGTCTTGGGATACTCAACTCTACAGCAGAATCCCAGTCCCAAGTCAACTCCTGCCCCTATTCTCTCACTTGTAGTGTGGTGGTAGTAGTAAATGTTTCAACACATGAGAAGAATACAGGAGGGCCTCGTAGCAACAGCTGTCCTCTGGAAGGAACAGTCCAAAGGATTTAAGAAGGACAAGAGTTTTAAAAAATGTCCTATTCTTATTCTTTCCAATTCCCAAGAAAGCTGCCTCTTCTCATGCAGCAGGAATACCTTTTACTTGGTGCTCTCAACTAGCACAGTTGTCTGGTTGACTCAAATTGTCAGCTTGGATAAGTGTTTAGCAAAGAGGAAAATCACTTGATTTTTTTTTACCTTTTTTTTTCTTCCTTTTGAGTCTTATAATTAAAGTAGTTGCTGTGGTGGATAATTCACAGTGTCTCACTTCAACTTAATATTCTCTTTAGCATGCACATATGCTTTAAAAAACAAAGTAATATAGGTCCGTGAGGCCTTTTGAGATGCTTTCTAAATGGCTTAATAGATCAGTATGTTCAAGTTTCCCTTGTTGGGAAGAGAGGGAGATATCATTTTTGTAATGTCAGTAATTCTGCCTCCAAGACGTAATGGTATCTAGTAACATGGCATACAATGAAACATTTATTGTAATAATATTCAAGATGAGGGGAAATGAAGTTGTAATCTCCAGCATTGCTTCTGATAAACTCATCAGTGACTTAGTGGTGTCTAAGAATAACTTAAATAACTTTTTAATATGGACTTATTTGTCAGTATATTTCTAGTTATGGTTCTGTTGTGCATAGATCATTTTGCAGTAATTAAGAAAAAAAAACAAACCTGAAGACTGATAAACCAGTTGCAAAAGCAGAACCCTGTTACAGGCAAGTAATAGTTCAGGATAAGAATTTGCCCAGCTGCTAGTGGAGTTTCCTATTCAGCTCCTGTTTGTAGTTTTTTTCAGGAGTGATGTGCTTGGCTGAATCTAGATTATAAAGGAAGAAGGAGCATTGCATCTTCCTGTCCATCAGCCAGTTAGCTTCAATTCCCAGTTAGGGTTAAAATAAACTTTTTTTGCATGTTCAACACCATGTCTCTTTGGGCATCTGATTATTCTTTATTTTTTTTTTATGCTTACTGATTAGTAGCTCAGACTTTCACTTTTGCATGTTAGTCAACTTTTGTATTAGTGAGCTTTGTTTCTCAGCTCTGTGTAACTACTGCGCAGAGGCTGGAACAACCTTGGGACCCAACATGCATCAAAGGCGCAACTGATGTCTTACCTGATTTGAATCTGAACTTCCCTATAGCTTAGCCTCTTGTACATTGATAACTATCCAAAACTGCCAAATGATATGGTTGTACAATGTGCCTGTAAATAGTTGGTCAAGAACAAGTGTAATATTTTTTTTTTAGTTTTGCCAATATTTGCAATAAGTGTTTTCAGTAGTGGTTCAGTGGCATGTTCAAGCAATTGATAAATTTTTCTTGTAAAGATGAGCTTTCTGGAATAAGGAGTTAGGAGTGTTATTATAAGAAGCACTTTTCAAGTGCAGTTGTCAGAAAAATAACTGTGCAGATACCTTTGGGCAGTTCAGTTCATTGTCTTGTTTCAATTTTTATACTTGCTTCAAGCGTTTTATAGTGTTCTCACCAATACAGTATTTGCAAACCAAACCAATTCAGGTTCTTAGCAATATTGAAAAGACTAGGAAGTTTGGCTCCTTCGGTGATGCAACAATTTTATTGTTGCTATTGTGAGCGCGCACATCCTGACTTTAGGTCAGCGGTCCTCAGCTATTTTGAGACTCGAGGGACCCTGTGAAAAATGCTTGCTTTTGGCTTTCGCTACTTTTTTGGCAATGGCCAAATAATAATGTGTTTCTTCTGGTTTTGGAGAACTTGGAAAAACCATGACAGGTTGGAAATGATTTTTGACACTGGGTTCGTTCCTCTTTGAAATTTGTGACTCCTGTGTGGATATTAGTACACACAATAGTACAAATCTTGTGTAGCCTCCAGCTGAGAATCACTGAGCTGGCTTAGCTTGCATGTAGAAATGCCAACTAACTCTAGATTGCAGAATCACTTTTATTTCCTGTGAAATGTAACCCAGAAAGGACACGGCTTGATGTTTTGGGCTGCAGGATTAGATTTCTTTGGAAAAGAGAAATAAGTCCTTTTTCCTTGAGCTCAGCAATCCTGCTGTACAATAATTGATGGACTCTCCAAAACCCACAACGTCTGTATTACGGTTCGTCTGACTAGAACCGTAAATATCTGAGCGATGCACTGCAGTCTGGTGAAATAGTAATTTAAATTGTATGAATCTGCTTGGCTTAGATTTGCCAAGTGCTATGTTTTCTTTCACAACTGTATGCTAGCAGTAAGGGGACCAGAAGACTTAAGCAAAAAGAGGAGAACAGGATCTCCTGAAATTAGTCTGGAAATTTAGTGCAGGGATGGGGGACTAGTATTAGATGGAGGCAAAAACAATATGCTCATATAATGAAATACCTCTTATAATACGTACTAGGATGTTTTGGGCAACCTTAATGGGTGGTGCCAGTAGCACCACTTAAATGAAGGAAGTCAGGGGTGTTCAGCATTAAATGGGGTTTATCTAGTTAATATACAGTACTAAACTGGATTTAACAGTCAAACTTTCTTTTCTTTTAATATCACATTATTCTTTCAGAACATACTATAACTGCAGGACCTTGAGAAATTACTTAAGGCCTTTAAGGTGTAATCATTTATTGATATATTTGTGTAAAGCAGCAGCAATATCTGAAACTGGACAAGCTTGACGCATGGGAATGCTGTTGAAAGAGAAGTGTGTTTTAGTTTAATTTCTTACAGTTGTTGTGTGGTCTCGGGTGATTTAATGCTCATACTTTGATTTATTGCAGGATCAATCTCCACTGATTCTGTGACTTGTTAAAATTCCTGGTAGAATCCTGTTCATCGTCTTGCTCTGTTAGTGACGGACTGCGACAGCTTTTCTTTCACGTGTGACTGCTAATTTTGGGGGCCCATACTTTTTCTTAGAGGGACACCTTGAGAAATGCGGTATTTAATCTGGAGAGGTGCCGAATATTATACTCCTTTGGGCACTTCACTTACCAGGTACTGAATGTCTTTAAACATGAAATCCTTAGGTGTCTGACTTTGGACGTCCAAAACAGAGACCAGTTGTGGTAGGTTGGATCTTTCCTTCTGCTGTATTTCCCTGTCTGTAGAATTGATATCACTATGGTTAGAAGACAAATTAATTACACTGTAAAACTTTGTACAGTGCTTCCTTTAGATGTATAAAAATCTTTTATGCGGCCTGAGAAATAATCATACTTGCCAACCTCACTGGGGTGTCATGAGGCTTAATTAGAAATGTAAAGTGCTTCTTGGATGAAAGACTAAATGTATCTGAAGAATATTAAAATAATAAAGTGAAAAAAAAATCCAGTGCATATGGAGTTTATGAAGTCTCTTGGTTTCAGTCTGTTTGTGATGTATGTCTGCTTGGCATCCTATGGGGAAGGGAATTGTAGGAGAAACTTATGGAGGACTCTGAAGATGTCTGCTAATAAAGATTTAAAGGAGGGTAACTTATGACAAACAGCATGGATTTATGAAAAATAAAGGTGCTTTGACAACAGATTACAACTTCAGTTTATTGTTGCAATTGTGCATTACCTTAGTACTGTCTTCTCTAAGTCATTTGTTGGGTTAATATCTGCCACTTTTTAAAAACTAGAAGCTTAAAAAGTCAAGGTGGCAGGCAATAAATAAATTAAACTAGCCTACTGACTGGTCTCGGGACACAATATTCATCAAGGGTTTTGATTGGATTATGCATCTCTGGCAGTTGGGATCCTAAGTTTGGTCTCCCATCCAAATTTTAGCCAGACCCAGAGCCACTTGGCTTCCAAGATCAAGTGCATTCAGTTCAGCATAGCCGCTCGCATGGGAAGGGTGGAAATATGCCTTTTATAGCATGAATTTTGTGTGTGTGTAGCTTCTCCATGTACTTGTTTAATGGATGGCACAATCTGTAAATTCTGGAAGCGAGTTCCTTGTTAAAACAGATTAAAAGAATAAAAGTATGGCTACAAGGCAGGATAGAGATGTACCTTGTAGAGCATAGGAAGGAAGGCTCTACTTGTTTGCAAGTCTTAATTTCCAAGTGCAAGACGCTGCGTTTGTCCTTGTTGATTCTCACCTGGCTGATTTGCAGACCATTCCTCCAGTCTGTCCAGGTCCTTCTGGATCCCAGCCCTGCCCTCCAGTGTCTGCATTTCCACTCAGCTTGGTGCCATCCACAAAATTTGCTAAATGTGCGCTTGATCCCATCATTCAAATCATTTAATGAAGATGTCGAACAATACCAGGCCCAGGACAAAATGCTGGGGAACCTCATTTGATATTTTCTCCCAGACATTGAGCCGTTGATGATTACTAGCTGAATATGATGATCCAACCTGTTATGTATGTATCGTACAGTATTATTACGTAGTCTGCATTTCCTTTGCGCACTAATGATAGTGTCATGGGAGACTCTTAAAAGCCTTCCTCATGTCAAAGTACATCACATCCTCTGATCTCCCCCAATCTGCAGAGCCTGCCAGCTTTTTATCATAGAAGGAAATCGGATGGTTCAGGCATGACCTGCTCTCCTGCAGGCGAGTCCCTGCTGCCTATTCCTGACCACCTTGTCCTTTAGGTGCTTCCAAGTCCTCAAGAAATCCGCTGTGTTCATAATCTCTTCAGATTTTGAGGTCAGGTTGCTTGGTTTTTAATTTCCCCAGGTCATCTTTCTTTTGTTTCTGAAAGATATGTTCTATATTTGCCCATTTGCAATAATCCAGGACCTCAACTTCTCTCTATGATTTACACTAGTAATACAGTATCCTTTAAATAGGATTAATGGACTTTTAGAATAATTTTCCTAACCTGTGGGGGAATCTCACCTATATCAGCAGATCCACAGCTCCAGATCCCTTGTCCTTCAGACATGCTGGTCCGCATCTGCTTCTGCATAGTGGGGAAGTCAGTCTGTGACAGTAGCTTGGGATCAGCATACAAAGGAAACAAGGTGTGGGTATATGACTGATAGAACTTATTCCCTGTGCTCAGGTGGGAAAGAAGACTCAAATTTAGCTGTAATGCTGCATAATTACTTATTGCCTTGTTTAGAGTAGTTTTGTACCTCTCCTATTGAAAATCAAAGTGCTATATTTGTTGCTAAAAGACTTCCCGAAGACAATCAAAGATTAAACCCAGTTAATGCTAAGAGCATAGTTTCAAGTGCTGTATAATTAGAATAGCCTTCAAGTGCCTCTAGTAGGAGGCTGAAAGAACTTGTATTTCAGGTATTTACCCAAAATACGTAGTTAGCTCAATAAGGTATCAACCAGAAAAAATCCTTGCTGCTTGTATTTCAGGAATGACAAGGCTGCATGGGCTTTGAAGGCACACTTCTGACTAGAATATTTGGTTGCTGCCCGGCAGTTTTGTCTCGTTTTGGATAGATAAGTGAACTCTGAGATAAGCTACAACATTGTGAGAGACAACGGAGGAGACGCGTTTAGAATATGTGACGGTGCTGTCAGGAAAGATCTCAATTATGGATGAGATCTTGGCAGCCGTGGGCGAGCTGGTTTACAGGTGATACGCTACTCAGTCTCCTGACAAAAGTGGCTTTTGATAGAGCTTCACCTTGCCTGCCCCTAGCTCCCCATGTTAACTTTCATTGCTTTGTTAAAACAGCCACAGAGATGCCATCGTTGTCTAGAGAGGTAATGCCCGCTCAGTCTGGTTTTGTTTCGGTAGAGTCCTGTGGTTTTGCCAGCGCTGGAGATCTTGCTTGCTTAGACAGTAGAGAAGGATTCTCATTTTAGCTATAGTAACTCTTGAGGACGTGTGGCCTTGGAAGGTGAAATCCTTCTTGTCATGGATTTGGGGAGAGCTCACCTGCACCACAGTGGTATTGAGTTAAGTGTAGGAACCCAGATGCATGGGATTTCACACTTCTGGGGCAGTCTGCCCTGACACTTGGGAGGGAGGGCACGCTGACTCTCCTGACCTGGACCACGTTTCCCCAAATGGATTAGATGTTGTGTTGTTTTTGTTGGATTTTGTTACGCTTTCTGGCGCTTGCTTTTTTAAGGGGTTTTAAATTGGGGAGACCATTCATATTTTACCGTCAAATCTTTTTAGTTTTTCAAACAAGTGTACACTTTCTACCTTTTTCAGAGAAGCTGGCAACTTAAGATTTTCAGAACTAGCTGTCTCTAGTCAGTGCTTTGGGATCCTAAATCCCAGTTATTACTATGATGCAAACATATAATTTTTTTCTTTATTTTTCCTTCTTAAGTGATGGGGAAGAATAGGGCTTTTTGCAACTTTTTTTCCCCTCTAGCCATCTCCAGAAAGGTACCTGGAAACTCTGAATGCTTTAAAATAGAACAGATTTTCATTTTGCTCTAGCAAATGTCTTTTTTCAGGTTTCCAAAAGTTGCACAAAATTATGAATTTTCTTTTTGTGAAAGCCCTTCTGTCTTCTTCCCACAAATTTTTAACCTGGGATGTCCAGCAAGAGCTAATGTCATACAGCGAGGTCAGCAACCTATAGTCCACAGGCTGGATTTGGCTCATGGAGCCTTTTTATTCTGGTCAGTGGGTCTGGGATTTTGGCAGCAGTTGCTTTCCCCTGCTGTGGTGAGAAGACACATGGGTTGGGGGCACTCTCTCTTCATGCTGCCCTGGGGGAAAAGTGGTGGTGGCTGGGTCCTAGCAGCTAGCTTCTGATTCATTTGGATTGGGGCACTCCAGCCCACAGCCTAAAAAGCTTGCCAAGTGCTGCCTTACTGAACAAGGTGTGCCATGTACCACTGAAACTTGATGTGAGCTATAGATAACCAGCTTTATTTTGCTGCAAAGAACCTCAGCGGTCAGCTCTGTCCCTGCAACATCAATGAAATGCAGCTGTCTGGTCTTCACAGTGTGCACACACCAGGGATAACTCGGTGTCTGATGTGGAAGGCAGGTCCTGGAGCTCAGGGGGGAGTGTGTGCAGGTCGTTCACTCTTTTTTTTCACCAGCGTGATCCCTGAGATGAGCAGAGCTTCAGGGCAGGCATCAGACCTGGGGAGTATCTGCACCTGTGCTTACAAAGGTTAAATGCCTGGAGTCTGAGGACATGGCAGACCATTAGAAAAGATGGAGTAGCTGCAGGGTGGGCTGGGAGGGAGGTGATGGCTATGTCTGCATGGCTCGGGCAGAGGAAGGCACAGCTATTTTCAGTAGAATTAATGCATTCCTTCCTGCTTCAACCCTTTTAACTTTGAAATAAGCACAGGCATTTCTAATGAGTGTCTGTTAGCATTTAGCTGCTGTTTTTCCAACAGTTGTAGCAGGAGAGAACACATCTTTCCTTAGTCTAGGTAAGCTCTAGTAGTCCTGGGTGACTTGCTTGACATTTCATTAGCTCTTTGATTTGCTGTTGACATCTCTTAGAAGAGAGCAGTTCATTATCATGCAAATGAAAGTGGCTGTTCTCCTGTTCTGGAACAAAACTAAGCGAAATCATATTTCAGACAGTTTGCAAGTAAGTACATACAGTATTTAAATCCATGCTAAAAGCAAGCTAATGGAGGCTTGTTCCCATTCTCTACAGCTCAGGGGTGCACTTTAGCTGGTTTGCCTAAAAACTAAGGGGTTGTACTGTTATAAACTGATTGACGTTGGATCATTTTACGCTTGGAGACGGTAACAATACTGTTGCATAACATTATTTGCAGTTTTATCAACTGACACCAGGTTTTTCAGCTATGGGTGTTGGCAGTCCCCACTGTTTGCTCCCCCTGTTCTCCCTTCCCCCAGTCCCAGTATAAATAACCATGAGTACTACAAACATTACTACTTTTCTTTCTGAATTTAAAGTGGAGAGTCTCACATAATTTCCTGACTCTGGGGCTTCTGTGAGAAACGCTTGAAATACCAGGAGATTTGCCATAAAGTCAAGTTGGCAGCTCTGCATTACCCCTGTCTAATGCAGACAAGGGGGCAAGCCTGTGTACCGTGGGCTGTTAGCTGCTGGAGCACTGTTGTTGCTTGGCTGTTCATATATGCAGGCTTGCACTGGTACAGCAATGCCAAGATTGCAGCAAACAAATGCCTTGGAGACTCGCAGCAACAAATAATTAAACCTTTCTGTAGTGTTCTAGCCGTATCGGAGACACAACTGCTAATTGTAGTGCCTACTCTATTAATATTATTATTTTTAAGCCATGGGTTGGTAAATTGTGGTTCACAGAGCCTTTTGGCTCCTGCAACTTTCAGCTGTGGGATGCTGTCCCTGCGCCATGCTGCGGTTTGTGCCATGCCATCAGGTGGAGTGGCAAGGAGCAGTGTCAGCTGGTTATGAATACCTTGGGTGACTGTAACAATTTTAGGGAAATCCAGGATGGGGTGAGGTGCTGACACCCTCCATCCCAGATCTCACGTGTGCGCATATATGCATGCACTCCTCCTTCCTCCCTGACCCCGTGGCTCCTGGGGCAGGGCATGACAGTACAGAGGCCCATGGCTGGACTCCATCCTGCATGTGTAGATGCTGGACCGGGCTGGAAATGGCCCTTGTGCGGCACTCCTCAAGGTACACCAGCTTTCCCAACATGAGTGCCCAGCAGTGGGGTGGGCAGGAAAGGGAGGGACAGACCACTGCTCCCCTCAGGATAGGGGTCCAAGCCTTACACCCCCACCCTCACTTGGGCTCCAGGTGCTGGCTGTTCCCTCATCCCAACTCTGATGGGCTGGGAGCCAGGAGTCCTGTGTCCAGCAGAGTCAATCAGGAGCTGAGCAGGGGTTTGTCGCAGGTAAGTCCTTCCTGCTCGGCACAGCTTGTGTTGAGCACATTATGAGCATGGGTGCAGGGAATTGCCCCCGTAGCGCGGGAAAAGCTTCGGTGCATGGTCTGAGCCTGCCAAAAACCTTGCAGCTGCACCAGCGAGTGCATGCTTGTGATTGGCGCACGTTGAATTATGCATACATATCGGTCGGTGATTGGCTAGCGGACCGAATAAGAGGCTTGGGCAATGCCCACCCAAACCGGAGGAGAGAGCCGTGTGCATTTCCAAACCACAAAGGAAACCTGATCAACTGACAACGACTCCCCGCCAGGTTCATCCGACGCCCCATACCCTGCGTGAGTGTGAGGTTTTGTGTGCCTGAGTTCCTCTTCTGAGTTTTGTGACTTCAAGGAATGTGCCTACAGCCTAAGGACTGTAAGTAAAATTTTTTTTGCTTCCCACAACCTGCGAGTCTAGTGCCCTAATTCCACCCTCCATCAGCGGCCCCATTACACCTGCGTTTCTCGGCCCCCACAGTCTTTTATGACCAGGTCATACGCTGCCTTGACACTGGAGTGGAGGCTGATGTCATCTGCCTGGATTTTAGGAAGGGCTTTGACATTGTTGCATGCTATTCTCTGCACAGTCGGGGGGAGGGGGGGTGGCATGCTGGCTCAGGGACTGCACCCAGAGTGGTGGTGGATGGGTCGTTCTTGGCCTGGAAGGAGGTGGGCAGTGGGGTCCCACAGTCCTTAGGCTGGGATTATTTAATATCTTCATCAGTGACTTGGATGAGGGTGTGTTGAGCACCCTCTCCAAGTTTGCAGATGATACCAAATTATGGGGCAAAGTTTAATACACCAGAGGGCAGGGAGCGGATACAGGCCGACCTGGACAGGTTGGATCAATGGGAGGAATGAAATAGGATGCAATTCAACAAAGATAAATGTAAAGTACTCCACCTAGGGAGGAGGAATCCGCAGCACACCTATAGGTTGGGGGATGACCTCCTCAGCAGCTCAGAGGCTGAGAGAGATCTTGGAGTCATAGTTGACTCCAAGATGGACGTGAGCCGGCAGTGCAACGAGGCCGTCAACAAAGCCAGTCGCACCTTGTTGTGTATTAGCAGATGCGTGACCAACAGAACGAGGGAGGCGATGCTCCCCCTCTGCGGCATTGGTCAGGCCATAGTTGGGGTACTGTGTCCAGGTTTGGGCGCCACACTTCAAGAGGGACACGGAGGATCTGGAAAGGGTTCAGAGGAATGTCACCCGCATGAGTAGTGGTCTCTGAAAGACCCTATGAGGAAAGGTTGAGAGATCTGGATCTCTTCAGCCTATACAAAAAAAACAGCTGAGGGGTGACCTTGTAGCTGCCGATTTTAAATTTTATCAGGGGAGGACAGCAGGGAATTGGGGATGTGCTGTTTTCAGAGCACCCCAGGGAGTAACTAGGAATAATGGGTGCAAACTAGTGGAGAATTGAGTTAGGTTAGACATTAGGAAGAATTTTTTTTCACAATAAGGGTGGCCAAAGTCTGGAATGGGCTTCCAAAAGAGGTGGTGCTGTCACCTAGCTTGGAGAGCTTCAAAAGGAGGCTTAACAGTCACCTGGCTGGGGTCGTCTGACCTCTGTCCTCTTTCCTGCCAGGGGAAGGGGTTGGACGCAATGATCTGTTGGGTCCCTTCCAACTCTATAATCTATGAATCCGGGACTGCCCTGGCCAATCTGGGATGTATGGTCACCCTACTAATACCTGTCTATCTCCTGCCTGAGAGAGGTTGTTTCAGCTCCCATTCCTCTACCTCCCACTCCTTGAAAAATATTGCCAACCCTTTTTAAATGGTGAACTAAGTGAAGCAGTAAAAAACCCCAAAAACTTTTTTTTGTTTTGTTTTTTGTTATTTCTTCATGACTATACACTAAATTGAAAGAAGGGTGAAGAGACCTAGAATTTCTAACTCTAAATACTGGTTTGTAATTCAAGCCTTTAAATTTTTTTTTATAGTATTTTGTAGGAGGAAGGAAAGGAACTGCAGTTCTCCTTGCTGTCATGCTGTTGTAGATATCCTTATAATAGTGGTTCTCTGCGTGCAGAGCTGGTAGGTAAAACTGGCTGTAGAAAATATTGCAGAGGGAGTAGTAGGGGCAGGAAACATTGAGACTGGCAATCAGATTGCAGCAGTGTGCTGATCACTAACTTTCCGGAAAGTCCCCTGGTTTTGCTTTTTACTCAGTGTTTGCTTAAGAAGCTTCAAAGATGTGGTGTGCTGCTTCACAAAACTCAGTGGTGGAAACAAGTACTGTGGCGTTAAAGAAATCGTGTAAGCACTGATCTTGGCCAGACCCAGAACTTCTGCTTCTGCGGGCAAGGAATTTTAGCGTGGACTTCTCAGACTTGTTCTGTGTTTCTCAATTCAGTCCTGTTGAAGTGGATGGATGGATGGATGGATAGATAGATAGGAACTTGAGTAGGAGCACAATTAGGCCAATACCGATTTTACTTTTTACCTTTTTGAAGATAAGATTGATTAAAAAATGATTTCTCAACTTTTTAACAAATGTCATAGGACTATTTTGTTTGTTTTTTGCTCTTGTAGCTGCCAGATAAATTAGTCCACTATGTACTATCTATAGTAAGGAGAGATCCTGGGGGTTTAGTTGTAGTAAAAACTTCAGCACTCTGAATCAAACTCCTTTGCTTTATTGCTGTCTTTGTAGATAGACTTCACTTGTGTGTTTCTGCCAGCATGTTTTAACCCTGATCTTCCTTTGAGAGGGTGAGGATGGCCTTCCTTGGGAGGTAGCAAAAGCAATTTGGTCTCTATGGCCCAAGCAGTTCTCGGCCTCACTGCTACATCCACCAGTCAGGGGAAAGCAGGGTGTATTTTGGGAAAAGTGGGGAGGGTGAATTCAGGACCCGAACCCCAGTAAACTCCTTGCATACGGAGGCCCATAGCATTTCATTAGATGAGATGTTACCTGCACTACAGGTAACCTTGCAGACTGGCTATTTATAAAAGGCAAGAGACCGGTTTACAGCTTGACCTTAAAAACAGTATCCCAAGGTCTACCTGGCTACCATGACAGTACAACATGGACGATACATGCCTGTACCGGCTGTGGGGAGGAGGGTGACATGCAGATTGGCATCGGGTCTTCCTGAACTTGCTGAATTCTTCAGATTTCCTTCCAGCCTCTATTTATAGGTTGCTTGCGCTAAATGTTCTCCGATATTTGTAGTTCTATTTATTTAAAATTCTTTGTTTCACTGAAACCTCAAACTGGACTGCACTGGATCTCTTTTGGACTTGGAAGGTGTCCAGTTAGATGGGATGTATGTGCTTGAGACATACGGAAGAGAGGGTTTCTTATCTCTGTTCCTTCGCTATTGTGAATGCTGTTCAACACTGTCCTGTCATTCTTCTGTGCCTCTTTAGCTTATGGCCTTCACTGACCAGTGTTTTTACAACTTATCTAAGAACGTTAACAAAAATATATCTATTATAGCAAAATGGCATCTAATACACTTGGTTACAGTAATTACTATTATGAACATTGCAAGATAAAGCTATGGTATGCTATGTTTGGATTATTTAATCTTTGGTCTTCCTTTTATAATGCCTCCTTTCAGACACTGCGCTCTGTCTATTTACTTGGATCTCATTACTAGTTTAGCTGGACATGCCAGTTTCCTTTACTTCACTGACCAAACTGATTGCCACATCTGCAAAGGTTCATTGTATGGTCACCCAGAAAAATAATGTGGGGCCTTCTGCTTAGCCACACTTCTGCAGCTTGGCCTAATCCCCTTGAAAGCAGCCAAGGCTGGGAACAGGAAACGGCTTCTGATCTAATCCAGTGAGCTGGATTTCAAGTGGGGATGCACAAATGAGTTTTCCTGACTCCAGAGCAGTGGCAAGAGGCATAAGTATAGTTTGAGATGAGTCTCCGTGAAATAAACAGAAAAATGATGTTGAGGTTGAGCACTTAAACGATAAAAGTGGTAGAGCTCTGAGTACATCTGCATCCTTAACTCTTTTCTCCTGCCTGTGATCTGCAGCATCTACTTGATCACGCTTGTGTCTGCCCTTTTGCTTGGCTGTCAGTAGTGCGCTACAGCAGTACTGAGAGCACAGACTTCCAAAGCTGGCACTAGTTGTGTGGAAGTCGGCTGTTATCCTCCACGCAGTCAGTCTCTACGTGGTCACACCTTGCCTGTCATGTAAGGACCCGAGGAAGCAGCAGAGTTCAGGTGTAAGGCTTTTTGGGTTCTGTTGTTGGCCTGGAGAGGAGGGCATAACGCAGCGGTCACAGACCACACCGCCGTGCTCCACTTGGTGCTGGAACACGAGGCATGTACTGCGTGAAGTGACGTACATGAGTCCAAAGGCTCACATTAAAAATGCAGATTATTCCTTCCAGTTCTGCCTTTATGTAGCCTCGGGCAGTTTCTGGTACCTCATTAGCCAAGTTGCTAAGGAACTGCAAGTTGCATCCTGCGAAGCCTTTTATTCCTGGCTGCGTAGCTTACCAGGTGGGCAGGCCGGGCAGCTGGCCTGGCTTGTGTTGGAAGTGGTGCTGCTGAAACTAGCAGGGCCTGGCTCAACCCTTTGATTCTCTGAAGTGCTTTTCCAGCAGAAAACTGGTCCATTGGAGGAAAAAATGTACACCCTCTACTTTTTAGCAAAATTTTTTTTTCCCCCAAAATTTTTTCTCAAGTTCTTACTATAATATAAAGGGAAAGACTTGTAACAGACTGCCTATGTGGGTTCATCGGATTGGTCTGAGATACTTGCCCTGGGCTAGAAACAGTGCGGGTGAACTCTGAGCGAGCCCAAGGGTGGAGCAGGGGAGCCCTGTCCTGTGGAGAAGGAGAAGCCAGTCGAAAGAAGGGGTTTTCAGTCCCCTCATTTGCATGGTTGGGGGCCCGCCACCCTGAGCCCTGGTTGGGAGGCTTGCAAGCCAGGGAGGAACTACCGGAGGGGATACAAGCAGCAGCTGAAGTGGCATGTGGGAGCTGCTGACAGTGACTCCAGGGAACGACGCAGGAGACCTAAGAAGAGCTGGGGTGAGCTGACCCAGTGGAGGGAGCAGGGAACCCCTCTCTAAAGCTAAAGCTTTAGGCCCTGGGAGAAGGCGGCAGCGGCAGTCGACCGTGCCTCCAGACCTGCAGCAGAGAGGGAGCCGCGGCCAGGGCTTGGGGCAGAGAGCTGGAGCCCTAAGGCCCCATTGCAGTATGCTGGAGGGGCTGGGCGTCCCGGAGCC
>JAGPOW010002514.1:66894459-66910818 GCA_030014935.1 Caiman crocodilus | reverse complement strand
GGGGGGGACACGCGTGTGCGCGCACACGAGACACACATACGTGCACGCACACATGTGGTTTGTATGGATTGCATGCAGACGCGTGTGTGGTCTATGGACTACACACACACACGTGTGGTTTATATGGGCTGCACACATGTCCTATGTGGACTGCACACGCATGTGGTCTATCTGGACTTACACACGTGGTCTATGAACTGCACACAGACACATACGGTCCATATGGACTGGTTGGACACTTGTGAGTGTGCATGGGGGTGGCAGGGCTGGGGGGTGCATGGTTGCATGTGCAGACAATGTCGGGGAGGAAGGAGGTGCTGCGCCGCGGGGTTTGGCAGCGGTGCTGAGCGGGCGGTGCAGGATGGTGCCCGCCCCGGGGCTGCAGGAGGGGAGGGCGGCTGGGAGAAGTACTCGGGAGACTTGAACTTGGGGGCTTGGCCCGGCCCGGCCTGAGGGGCAGAGCAGCCAGCCTAAGGACCGGGGGACAGGCCCTTTGCTCCTCCGTGCACACAGACATGCCCAGCCGGGCTGGGATGTGCAGGCGCTGGGGGCCAGTGGGTCCCAGCCCCCCCAACAAGAAAACGTTTGAGAGCTGCAGCCATGCTGCCTCCTCGTCCGGCCACAGCTTTGTTTCTCCAAATGAGCCCCAGCAAAAAAAGTGTCGGTGCATTTGCCTGGGCAGTGATAAGAGCAGGGCTCCCCCCGGCAGGATCCTCGGTGCTGTTCAGGGCAGCGTGCAGCCCCCGGCCCGGCCTGCCCCCGCCTCTCCCCTCCTCCTTCGGAAAACATGGCAATTACTTGCAAACTTTGCTTAGCTGCTGTAGCACAGAAATCGGCCCCTTCTGACTAGTGGGGAATTGCTGAAGGGCAGCCCTTGATTATTATTTTCCTCCTTCCACTTCCCCCCCTCTTCCCCCCCAGCCTTTCTTTTTTTTCCCTTTTCTGTGAAATGTTAAATGTGTATGCAGCTAGCGAGGATTATCTGGCAGTCGGGATCAGTTGGTGATTTCCAGAGCTGGAGTGTTTTAGCTGAGCCAAGGAGGCCCTGATCAGACAGCCAGAGTAGCAGATAGCAGGGAGACTGGCGCCAGGCGGCCCCTTTTGTTTATCTGACAGCTAAATATCAAGGCAATCGCCGCTTAGCTGCCCTGCCTCCAACCCCCAGAGCTAAGACAAACAGTTTTGCTAAAAGAATGCCACTGTTATCATAAGTTCCTATCTTTTTTTTCTCATGGCTCTGCCTTTATTTTCTCTGTACTTTTCTAATTCCAGAGTCTCCCCCTCCGCCCTACTCCAGATATCCAATGGATTTTCTCAAACCAACTGGTAAGTAGACCTTTAAACAGAGGCTACTGTCTTCAGATAAAAAGGGAAAACAACTCTTTCTCCGGGGAAATGTTTCTTGTCTTTGTTACACTTCTGATGCATTTCACTTTTTGACCATTTCTCTGGGGTGTTCTGCGCTTCTTAACCCCCTGCCCCATAAGAAGGAATACATGTTTTGGCTCTGAACAACACCTCCTGCGGCTGTCAGATTTAGCAGGGGATCTGGTAGGGATGGTGATTGCAACTGCTGGCTTTTCCCAGCAAGGGACTTGAACATTTTGGGAGGGATCTGAAGAGAAAGTAATGTCAATTTGGAGGTCTTGCCCACTTTGCCTAGTGAACACCTTCTCAGGCGGTCTTCCCGGTGTAGCTGATAATGTTATGTGGCACAGGGAAAAAATGCAAGGCTTGTTCTCAACCCTATTCCCAGTGATGATGCATTTAAGATTAGTAGAGGTCGTAGCAGAGGAGTGCAGGAAATTTTTAATTTCTCATGAGTAAGGGCACAGAGCAGTTTTGACACATGTGGTTTGTGCAGATCTTCTTGATGTTTGAAATCCTCTGGAATTCAGCTTTATGAGATTTTTATTTTTTTTTTTATAAATGGAAGGGAATATCAAAAGTTTTTTAACACAGCTCTGCATGCCTGTTGCTTGTAATTGAATGGCAGACTGCCAGGGCAGAAGCCCATTTGAGGCTGGCACCAAGCTCTGTTGCGGTTGTCTGCATAAACTTCTGGTTGGCAGGCAGGCTCACCCTGTGTTAGATAAATAGGACTGGCATTGTGGAAGGAGAGAGAGGTTTAGTGGAAATCGGAAATGTGGATGAAGTCAGGGAAGGGCAGGACTCCACCGAGACGCTTCGTATCTCTCTGAAGATTAATGGACCCAAAGTATTGATTGCAGCACGATTGTCTTTGCGATTGCGTCTTAAAGTCACGCAAGGCAGCCTGTTACGAAGGAGAGTCAAAAATAGATTTCTTTCTAGAGACCCAGTTCAGGTCTGTTCGGCTAAAATTGTTGCTGTTTGGTTGCTCGGGATTGGCTGCCGGCTGGAGCCCAAGCAGTTCTCAGCCCCCAGGGGATGAAGTTTGTCTTTTCACTTCACAGTTTCCCTCCGTCAGTTCTTAAAAAACAAAAAAAGTTTGCTCTAGAAAACTAACTCTGATTAAATTAAGTTCTTAGGAAGTTCCAGGACTGGATCTTATAACAAGGTCCATTTCTTTCCCCGTTGTAAGCTCTTATAACACACAGGTTTCTCTGTGCCATGGGGAAACAGGCACAGCTGTTCAACTAATGAATGGGTTGCGTGTAATATTTTGCCTAAGTATTTAAAAAAAAAACACTAGATAAAAGTTCATTATTTAATGAGGAGATATCAGTGTTGTGCTTTACATCCCTAACAAGTGTTACTTGCATTTACTAGCTGTTCTGATTAAGGAACTGTTTCTTAATATAGTCGAGTGTGGCTTGAGTAGGACAGAATTTTATTGTTAGAGGAAGAACGTTATCGCTGAGACAAAGTCTGTAACAATCAAGAGAGCGATGCTTCCTTAGGACGTTCAAAGGCTTAGGCCTTTTTTTTAACCGAATAATGACCCTGGGGGAAGGCACAAACTGATCTGAGGACAGTTGAGGAGGAGAGCTGCTAACATAAAACTGTAGGAAAGAAGAGTTAATGATTGCCTTGAGCTTCCTGTAAAGATGTTAGGATAAATCTATTAGCAGGGTTTAAACATCCAATCTGCCTTTGCCAGGACATCATTTTCAGTTAGTGGAGTGATATATTTATTCATTAGCAAGTGTTGACATAAGGTAGCAAAATGTGTGTAAACAGAAAAGCCGCAGAAATGAATGTGCTATTTCGAAAGGAAAAGTTCTTCATATCGGCCAATAGGAAGTGATTAATGCTGCCAATCGGAAACACAAAAACAACTGGTTACTCACCAAAAAAGTTTTTTTTGTGCTTTTGTTTTTTAATACATTTGGCAGTTGGATTCAGAATAGGGAAGTGCATGGGGCAGTGACGGACAAAAGACATCTGTAAGTTTGTCATTGCAGGTGGTTTCACAACCTCTGGCGGGTTTTATTTTTGGTCTCCTCTTTAATCACGGGTATTGTGGAGAGCAAGAGCACACGCATATGGAGCGCTGTGTGTAGATAGCGTTGCCATCCCTTGCTGCAGACAGAACCAAGCTGGGAGCATGCTTTCTCACTTTTTTCTAGGTTTCAAAGCATTATGCCAACCATTATTAGATCAAAAAATATTAGCTTTCAATGGAATGGGGTTCAAATTGGGCAGATTTTAAACGCAGCCCTGTCCTTCCGCTTGCTTTTGTTGCACATCTTTGCAAAGAGATTGTGGCAGAGGACCCAGCAGGCTGAGTGAGTGGAGGAGCCTTTCTACTATGATGATGAAAACCGCTTGGTCAGTTCAGCATTGTTATCTACAGAGGCTAGTGTCTCTACTAGGAAGCTTGACACAGGATGTTGACATGAAATGCAGTGCTATTATTAACAGGAATATATCAGCCTTAAGGTTGTCATGCAAGAGCTTCTAATGAAGAACTCCAGTTGGAGTAAGTGGGGATGCTGCATGAGCAAGGCTTGAAAGATGAAGCCCACAGTTTTTTATAAATGGGAACGAAAGCCAATAAATAAGTGTAGTGCCAGCAGCTTTCAGATGGGTGAGATTTAGAGAAAGTTTCCTTGGACAGGGACATGCAACAAATCATTGGCAAAGCTGAGAGGAGACTCCTAAAAATTCGGACGTAACTGAAGTATATTTTGTAGTGACTTTACAGCTTTTGTAAATGCTCGTAGAGCAAAGGGCTGTGCCATTCTTCTTCAAGAGCATGAACCTGCAGCTCTTATTGTTCCCATTAACTTCAGTGACACTCATCACCTCTGGAAGGACTGCAGGTGCGGACTCCAAGGGAATTGTGCTCTTGATGTAATATGGGGGTCAGTACAATGAAGTCAGAAGTAGAGGGGCCATTTAACTATTTAACTAAAGGCCATCTTTCTGTCCTGGGTATAACCGTAAATTGCATCCAACTGGAGGGCCTGGTGGCCGTGTGGTGGGGTGACTCATGGGGAAGCTCCTATAAAATACCACAGTGTTGTAACCTCCAGATTAAGGCAAGTATAGGGCTCCTCAAAACCCTAGCCCTGCTGCCTTGAGGGTACTCCTTGGCTGGAGAAAGGCTAAGGGACATCACCCTGGCAGAAATGTGCCCAGACTGAAGTGCTTGGCAGTCAGCAGCCGCTCTAATCCATTGGTCTCTGGCAGCAGCTACAGCCATCAAGGCACTGAGTGTCTGGACTTGGTCTGGCCTTGGGACTTTGTGGCCCAAAGGGGGGATGGTAGGTCTAGGGCAGACTCCACTTCTCCATACTCTTGCCTAGATGAAGGTCTTGGTGTGATGGTCGCATAGATCTCTTGCGCGTACACCATGATCCAGAGGATTGATGTTTGCCAAGTCTGTCTTGCTGTTCCATATCCATGAGCCCTTGCTGCATGATGGTGTAAATGGCCTGGGCAATCCTGCCTCCTTTTCAATGGCTCCTGTTTCTGACTGTGCTGGATTTCCAGGGCAAGAAGGATGCTGGTGTTCCTGTGTAGGTCTTTGACTTCTTGAAAGTGGCTGGGCCTGTGGTTTAGCTTCCATGGGATTTTGCTGGACTTCTGGTTTCCTTACTTCCAGGTGGCTGCACCCTGGTTTTGCATCAGCCTGGTTAGCATCAGTCTGTACTGGCTGGGTCCGGCTGGACTTGTCTCCTCTGGAGGCAGTCACTGCCACCCATGGCCAGAGGAGGTCTCACAAGAGCAAGTGGAGGTGCTTTGCCCCCAGTTCCTTCCAGGGCTAAGTAGAAAGTAACCCTAGGGGCAGCTGGTCTATGGGTTCAAACTCTGAGCCCCGAGTGCCTTAGGATGTGGTGGAGAAACTAGCCTGGGTGGGTGGCTAGTCCACTGGGTTCTGTTTCCCAGGTAGATTTAAATATCCCATATGTTTGTCAGCTGAGAATCAGGGTGCAGAAAACTTAACTCAGTGCAGCAGCATGCTGCGTGCCCTCGAGGGCTGCAGATTTAAATGGGAGTTGAAAGTTTAGCAACTTGCAGGAAACATTCAGCACCTCACCGGGCTGGGCTCCTTGTCTTTGCGGTTTCACTTTCTCTTGAAATGACTCCTTTTGGGTGATAATTGACTTCAGGCATGAAGGGATAAACTTCTAGTCACTCTGGATGAATCTCTCGAGTTTTGGAGGGATGCAGTCCTAGGAAAAGATGACAAAATACTCCGTACTAGCCAGAGGGCATGGATAATGGGAAATGCTTGGCTAAATTAGCCAAGTTTAACGTAAAGAACGTAGGCGGATCGCACCAGTTGCATAGGCCATACCTGGGAATTCACTTCTCCCAGTTCTGAAATGTGCTGTTCTTGGTCAGGTTTCTTTTTGTGTGTGTAATGAATCAGTAAAGGGAACTTAATGTTGGGTATCGGGAAGGAATTTAAGTCCACAGAGCAACCAAATGAAAGTATACTGGGTTGCACCATCATATCCTGATGCAGAGCCACATCAGGAAGGTCCAGGCTTTTGGGAGGGTCTGAAGAAACACAGAGATGGAATCTGTGTTTGAGTTTGCCTTGTAATAAGATTACTCTAACTCCAGAGCAGTCTTATGGTTAAGGGTATGTCTTTTTAAGTCACAAGAAGTTGACATATTGCTATAACTGTCTCTTGCTGTCTTGAGAAACAGATCCTAAGTTACTTAAAAATGTCTGGTTTACTAACAGAGGACCTGGTTATATTTGACCCTAGAGCAAGATGACATATAAGGGGCAAATTATGTCCTTTGATGTATGGCACGAGGCTTACACTGACTTCCATGTGGGAGCATGATTTGCAAGTAGGGGCAGATCGGAGCTCAACAGGCAACATTGCTCTGTAGCACAACCCAACCTGCAGCTCAGGAAAGCGCGGGCAGAGGGAAAGCAATTAGCAAATTCATTTGAAGTAATCTTAGGGGAAAGGGACAAGATAATTTTCTGTTTTAGATGGGAAAGTAGAAAGGGGTTAAAAAAAAAAAGGGCAACTTTTCCTGGAACGTAGAAAACCCTACAGGGCATTTAGAAAGTGTATAGTATACAGTATTTCACAAGTAAGTCTATTTCCTGTCGCCCCTATTGTTTTCAGTTTGATTAAGTGTATCCTGTTAAACTGTATATTCCTGTTATGGGTTATACTTTACTCTGATAAAATGAGATTACACATACACATGTTTTTTCACTAGTTTTCAGAAGCGAGTGCTTGGCTGAGGTGGGGGGGGAACATCTTGTAACAGAAAACTCAACCCTACTAGCAGTGGCCCTGGTTGAGAGAAAGCCAGAGCTGAAAGGATACAATTTGGAGTCCAAATTCTGTGAAAAGAAGGGTCATCTTGTCAGCGTGCCAGGAGCCTGTGCGTTCGGTGTACGCTGAGAGCGCTCTCTTGACTTTCTAAATGCACCGAGCCCCCAATATCTCCATGTTTACATTTCCCTTGACACAGGATTAACAAAAGTGCAAGTTTACAAGCAATACTAGGTTGATCAGTGTGGATCTCATGCTACAGTTACGTAGAGGGGGAAGAGCGTTTCGGTGTTTCAGACTTTGTCCCCCTCTGAACCAAAAACTTGTAATCTGTTCAGAGGAATGGTTAATGAGACCCTTTATTTTTTTCTTATTTTCCCTTGTCGAAATTCTGTGCAGTGGCGGATGGCGGGATTCAGTCCAGTCAGCCAGTTACAGTCCATTGATGTGCACATAAGACAGTGGAAAGCAAAGTAAATTCCCATGAATGGCAAAGTGTTTGAGTAATTGAAATGGGCCAAAAAAGAAAAGGGCGCCAAAAATGTAAGCAAGAGAGCAAAGCTCTCATTAGACTGTCGGTGACAAAGTGTTTTTATGTTTCCCAGTTTAGTACTGCTACCTTGCTAATATAGTTCTGTGCTATAGCCAAGGTGTAAGACAGTGTTTCAACTTTTTGGAGTTCAATCAGTTGCACAAGAATGGCAGACTTCAGCTAATTGCCCAGTGACTAGGACAGAAAAATTCCAGCCAGCATATAATTTTTGCATGCCCTGACTGATGATTAAGTGGCATTGTGGAGCCTAGACAAGGGTGATGAGTTAGGGTGGAAGTATCACCATGAACTGGGCAGACAATTAGTAATAGCTTCCTGTTAAATCCTGTGGTATGTGTCTTCTGCTCTTGACGTTGTTTACAGCGTGTTAAGGAACTAATATTAATAAAAACTATTTCTCACTCTTTCCCCTGCTGCAGCAGATTGTCCAGACTCTGTGCCTTCCTCCACTGAAACAGGGGGAACTAATTGTCTAGCCCCTGGGGGGCTTTCAGGTAAGGCACATTTCATTACATTTACTCCTGTATAAACTCACTTAGGTCCCTTTCCTCCTTGTTACACCTGAAGTGTCTTTTATTTCCAGACTGAGTGAAGTAAGAATGGTGCTGAGGCTTTATGAGATTTCATGTCAATTAGGCTGGGATGTCAAAAGGAGAATTGCTGTCCCTGACGATGCGAGTGGAGCATCTTATTCTTTTGAGTTTGGTTGGAGGCCCAAGTCTAAGTAATCCATCCACTGCAAGTCAGTGAGACCTATCTCCCTTGAATCCTACCGGTGGAGTAGATTTGGTGCCTGGGGATGGATACATCAGTGGGGAGAAAGTTGAATGTTGTTGTTAATTCACTTAATTAAGCAGATTAATTAAGCAGGTGCATTGCAACTGTACCCTCAGAGAGAGTTTCATGTCAAATGCTCCTTGCCTTGGTTCGGGTAGTGCCCTTAAGTGCGGCTGATTCTGTTGGTAAGGTCAGCCGTGTCTGACCATTGGTCTCGAGTCCTTGTGGGTTTTTGTTATTTAACACAACTAGTGTCTGTTCACCTTCCTGGCTACAGTACAGTCAATAGCATCGGTAGGCATAATGGCCTTGCTCAGGGACATCTCGGCTACTAAGTGTTCTCCATTCCCAGTTCTTGGGGTCTTGTCTGAGTGAGGCAAAGTGGCTATGGTAGGTGAGCAGTTAGGTGAGGACCATTCAAGTGCACCTGCATTTTATATACTTACGGTCTAAATTATGTCTCCAGCTATATGGGACAGGTGCAGAGATGTACTCAGGGGCCAGGAACTGGATGGTGTGGACTCAAGAGCTGGATGGCCCAGGAAAGAGCTGGGCGTGATGGTGTGAAAGGTCCAGCTGTCCTGCGTGCCGGGCGTGCGGTGTGTGCGGCGAACAGCTGACTGCATCTGGCGTGCAGGTGTCTGAAAGGGAACTTACCTGTCTGCTGTATGCCGCAAATAGGAGACTGGATTGGCTTTATTTTTGTATGGAGGGGCTGCGTCCTCACGGCTCTTTCAGCTTCAGCGAGAGAGCGCCTTTCAGGGGGTGCAGTGCTTCCAGGCCCGCTTCCATTTCCCTGGTCCATCTTCCTTTCAGGAGGCGTAGCTGAGCCCCGGGTTGCAAGATGCTGCCCCTTGTCATAGTGTCTCGCTGATTTACGATTTGTGGAACATCTTCTCCGTTTGCTGCCCCGTGACTGGCATTTTAGAAATCTGGAGGCTGCTGCTTTGCATGTGTCTTCCCCCTCCGCCCTCCTCCCTGCTTTCTCTCCAGGAATTGCATTTGGTGTGGATGTCTTTAAGTGAGCCTTGTTTGTTTTTCTTGCAGTGTAATATATACCCTGCCTGTTATTGGAGAGGGGAGCATATTGTTTGTTCAAAGGCCCTAATGAGAATTAATCAAATGAAGGGAGAGGGGGGCTTGTGGTTGGTCTCTCCCCCCCCCCTTCGGGGGCTGTAACTTTGGGGGCAGAAAAGGGGTGGCAGAGGGAGGCTGCAAAGGAGCACAAGGTAAAACAACACAATAAGGATGTTGTTAGATCATTTTTTTTCACCGTGAAATATGTGGGGTGGAGCGGGGGGTGAGCCGAGTTCCCCAGGATACCACATGAAATAAGCAGAGGAAGTACTCGCTTTTAAAAGGGGGCTTTTTGAAAGGTTTGCGTTATTGATAACATCTCGTCTGTCTGGTCTGGTCCTGGAGGGAGGGAGGGAGGGGGGCTCGGGCTGCAGGAAATAACAGGGCTTGCCTGTGAATGCCTTCTTGAGGGGCTCGCCGGGGTAGTTCGGTCTCGCAGCACATCAGGAACCGGTGACGGTGGCCCAAACGAGACGGTTTTATTAATCTCCTGCCCAACCCCCAGAAGAAGGCACTGGTTCCTCTGGAGCGCACGGGGGGGCGGGGGTTGTCTTGGTTATCAAAGGTTTTCCAAACCCCTTCAAACAGGGGGAACCGTTTACGATCATTAACCACCCTTTTTCCTCCCCGAATGTAATTGTAGCCATTTAGTTTAATGAGGAGCTGATAGGAGTGTTGACTCACGAAGGGATACGGTTAGCTACACAAGCCCTGAGACAAAGCTGAATGCCTCCACATGAAAGAGCATTTGTTTTGAATTTGGTCTGATTTACTGGCAGCTCCGCTCCACGCGCGGGAGTGCGGCTCTGCAGATCCCAACCGGCGAGACCCGGGCCAGAGAGGCAAAGACATGGGGCTTGCAGCACTTCTCTGAAGCCAGCTTTCTCTTCTCTTTACATCCCCCGGGTAGCACACCGGGGCATTGCCCGGGGGCTTTCACGAGCGGGTGTCGGGGGCGCTTGGAGTCCCTGGGAAAAGCCCCGGCTTACCTGAGTTCACAGTGCCATGCAGCGAGCACCCGCTCGTCGTCCCTTCGCTGTTCAGGGCTAGCGAGCTGCATGGACTCCGGCTCAGTGATTTCAGACCCCGGGGCTGAGCGATCCCCAGGTTGCCGTGAGTCTGAAAGCTGAGCGGATGGCAAGGGCAGGGCAGTGCTGGGATCAGGTGGATCATGACTGTACCTCGAGTTCCCTTTAAAGATCTTCTACACGCCGCCCTCCCTTGAGGAATCTCTTTGGCCACCGCCGACCACCTGTAGGTGTTCAGCCCCGCGTACCGCTGTTTGGGCGGCGGGTGAGGGTGGCGCTAGAAGGGCTGGAGACGGTACGGCAGAGTGCGATGGCCGAGTATGGGGATTTGGGAAGCGGGCCAGGACTCTGGGCTTCGCATTCCTAGTCCGACAGGAGAAGCGTGGTAGGACCTGCAGGAGCAAAGACGTGGTAGCAAAAGGGAAGCAGTGGCTTAAAACAAGAAGTGCATGACTCTTCCTCCTCCAGGCTGGATCCTTTCTTTAACAGAGCCTCCAGTTCAGCTGCCAATGTTATTTTGCTCTTGATGAGGCTGAGGGCAGTTTCACTGATGAATGGCAGAGGTCCCGGGATAGCATTGAGAGGATGCAGGAGGGAGGCCGGTGTGGACCGATGTGGGTAATATAGTGCGAGCTTCTGCAAGTGTTTCCCCCTCGAAATAGCCAATCTGAGCCTGTCTTTCACTTGCTCTGTTTTCTGTTTTTCTTCCTGGCCAGGCCTGCGCTGCAGCGAGCCAGCTTAATGAATGGGGCTCAGTTCAGGGTGGGAGGAAGGTCGGGAGCCTGGAGCCTGGAGCCAGGGGCTTGATTCTTTTGGCAAGGGAAGAAGAAAAAAAAAGGGAGCTGAATGTGAAAACGTAATCCCGCGGGGGTCCTCACAAAGGAACTGGTTCCTCCTGAAATGCACAGAGGTGACCTTTAATTCACTGGAGCTGCCCTTTCGTGTTGTCTGTGGCACTTTTAAAAGGAGTGAGACGAAGTGAAGTGCGGGTGGGAGGGCAAGGAGGTTTGGGCAAAGAGGAAGGGAGGGGAGCCCTGACAGCACAGCCCTCCTGACCTGCTGGGACCTGGTTAGCTTTCTTTAAAAAAGGAAAAAAAATCTTTCCAAAGGTTAAAATCTGAACAGAGGAGCCCATGAAGTCAACCTGCGGCTTGGCTCAATTTTAATGCAGTATCAGTTAATCCTTTACTCCAGGGGAAAACTTGCCAGTCCTCCCTCTTTCTTCTTTCTCTCCCACCTCCTTCCATAATCTCTGCCTTGCTTTCGTTTTGTTGCCCTTTTTTTCCTGCCCCTCTCCCTTTTTGCTGCTCTCTCTCTGGCCCCGTTTAGCAGGACTTCAAACTCCCACCAGATCAGCAGGTGTCCCTGCCCAGCCAGCAGTGAATTGTCTTCGGTTTTTGTTCGGTTGGTTCTTGAACCCACTTTTACCCCAAGTACTGGAGAGGCAACCATTTCTGAACACGTTTTAATTTGACTCTTTCCCAGAAGATGAATAGGTGAGGGTTGAGCCCGAGCGTCTCGCCCGCGAGCTGAGCCCCGCGCGGTATATGGAGAGCTCAGGCTCCGCTTCCTCCGAGCCGCAGAGCTGCCTGGCAAGCTGGAAACGAGATGAGCTGATTCAGACCCTGATCATCCTTCCTTTTTATGAGGGGGTTGTTAGCGGGATATCAGACCCAGCACAGATTTCAGTCTCAACGAGGGGTGTCTGTGGTGACAGACGCTCATTTTGGACTTGCTCCAAAGCCCGCTGACGTCCATAGGAGTCTTTTCATAGTTTTGTCCCGGGCCGTCGTATCGAGGCCCTTGTGGGTGCAAACTCAGCAGGTTGAGCCGCCGCGTTCTTCCGCGCTTCGCCAGGCGTTCCTGAAATGTCTGAGCCCCAGCGCCCTTACGCGCCTACAAGCCCTAGCTCCCCCGGCATTCAGGGTTAACTCTTTGGATTTTTTTTAAAGACGGGCACTGAAAAGATAGGAAGCCACTTGAGAGCCTGAAGAGATGTCGGCAGTGCTTTCTGTCCCTGCTCCCTCTGCCTTTCCCTCCAAACAAACCTCAGCTTACTTAATGGAGCACTTTAATTCCAGTTTGATTCATCTTTACTACAAAAGCTCCGATGTGCAGCTGACTGACATTTCATTATGAAATAGCGGGCAGGCCTGGAATGTTTCACTATGTCTTTGATCCCTGCTGGTATCCGTGTCCACCCGGGGGAAGCACTTTTTAAAAAAAAAAAAAAATCTGGAACTATTCACAATAGAAAGAGAGTTTTTGGGGAGGTTTGGGGGTCTTTTTTGGCTTGACTTACAGGTTCCCCCTCAGCCCCGATTCCCCCAGCAGATTGGACAGAAGCAGGAATCGGAAAGGTTGCTCCCAAGAAATCTTAACGATGTTGTCTCATTCTCCTCCCTCCAATACAGAGTTTATAACTGCCTGCAAAATGCTTGTATTTACAAATCGACATCCTATTGTAATCTGAAATTGGGAAATCTTCCGGTGCAACTAGGGTTGTATATTTGTCTGTGGGATAAACAATAGATGGTGACTTTTTTTTGTTTTAAGTAGTCCTTTATACTTAGTTTACATGAGCACATGCCTTTTTTATTACTGTTATTTTTGTTTATTATTGTGTCCGTGTTGCATTGCAAACTTTCTTTCTTAGCCCTGCAGAAGATCGGGTCAGGCGCAGCATTTGCTTGCATTCACGTGTGTTAAATAGCTTACCTAAAAATTCAGTCCCACCCTCAAAAGGACAAGGTTATCAGGGGTTAACACTAAGATGACAGCACTGAAGTCTTTGGAGCAAACCAGGCTGCCTGCCAGGCTAGGAGCCTTGCAGCTCCCTCGCACATCATCTGACCATGGCAGAGTGTAGCCAGGCCAGGGAAGTAGAGACTGGGACTTGGCAAGGGCTCCCTGTAGCTTTTGGCCTCTGCTTCCCCCTTCTAGCTCCTCCTTGTCTTAGACTTTCTTCCAGGAGCAGGGTGGGCTTTTTAAGGAGGAATCTCAAAAGGCAAAGGCGTAGGGACAGACCTGAGTGGCAAAGGTTAGGGGAGACTGAGACTGTGTGTGTGTGTGTGTGTGTGTGTGGGAGGGGGTCAGTGTACTTGTGTTTTGAGTACATATGTACAGCCCTGGTGTTTGGAACTGAACCAGCTTCCAGCATCTATAGCATATAATGGAAAACGTGGTTCTTTTCATAGGGTTATTTCAGTCATCCTGGAGAATATAATAATTATGATATCCCGCACAGGTTTTAAGAGGATAGTTTTCTTTGAACAAAAGAACAAAACCAAAAGCTTATAGGCAAGGATTCAATATTTAAATTCAATAGTTTTTGTAGTAATCACGGCCAAACCCTATTCACTTCATCTCTGTTAAAATCTACAGGACTGTTCCCAAGAAATCCTGCCTTGAAAACAATTGACAGCAAAGCACACAAGAGATGCTGCCACGAGGGGCTTTTTCTGGTGGATGGGGAAAAGCATTCCCTCTGTCAAAACTTCCCTTTGATGAGCAAAATCTGCTTTAATTTCTGCAAAGCAGAAGAACACATTAGTATTATATGCCACAGTGATTTCTAATACATCCAGCTTCCAACTGTAGCATTATTTTTGCAAGACTATTGTATGCTAGTCTTTTCACTGTTGCTGGCTAATAGGTTTCTAAGCTATTATTTTTTCTACAGCAACCTAACAAGTTAGAGAAGAATAAATATAAAAATTGATTTTCAAGTCAGTTTAGCCCCAGTGACATGCATGTGTTTATCTGCTTGTTTGCCTTGGTCTAATTCAGATTGGCATCTACCTGCAAACTAAAATATACTCAGTAAAGTGGCAGAAAAAAATGCAATCGCTTGGGACATTTAAAATTAGAAAGGACAAAAATATTAGTAACTATCATAAGAAACAAGCCCGTGTTGGCAGGGAGATGGGCTTAAACCTATGATTTCCATGAGCCTGTATCTGTTACAGTACAGGAACAAATAGCGCTTGCCATGTGCATTTGTCTGATAGTGGGAGTAGGAAAAGGGGTTGATACTGCTTCTGCAAGCAGAGGCTGAGACTTCAGGCAAAGGGAGATCTTAAACGCACGCTGATGGTGGTAGGTTCATGCGCCCCGTGTTGGGGTCTCAGCTTTCTTTTTATAGCTGCTGCCTCTTTCTCAGTAGTGTTGGTGGGATGGCTCATAGGGAACGAGGTGGGATTTAGGCCTGAGAAGAGAAGTCACAACCTACATTTTCAAAATTGAGCGCTAACGTTAGACCGCTTTTGCTTTCCGGGTGTCCAGCTCAAGAAACCAGGGGCCTCGTTTTGCAGAAGCATGGACCACCAGCACCGCCCTCTCCATAGTTTGCATAGTCTTTCGGGTCGGAAGGGACCTCCATAGACCATCGCGCCCGACCCCCTGCCCTGGGCAGGAAAGAGCGCTTGTAGCAAGCCCCCGTCTCTCGTGCCGCGCCGCCCCAAAGCAGGAGCAGCTGGAATTTGTGGATATTCCTGAACTGTGATGCGAGCATTTTAGTCCTACGGGCTTTTTTTCAAGCGTGGTCAGCAAAGGAAAATGTCCTGTGTTGACCGCCCCTGCTGACCGTACCGCCCCGTCGGCCCGAGTCTCAGACCGCCCCGTTTGTGCCCACGCAGCATGACCTGTTCCTGTCCGCCAGCCGCTTGACTATTAACTAAGGTTGTTGCGGGGTTATCAGCCTGTGCCTATCCGGTCCCATCTCCAAAGCCTCTAGGACGCCCGAGGACTCGGGGAGAGACGCTGACAATGACCTCTCTCTCCCTTTGACCAAATGGGAGACGGGTCAGTCTTATCAGCTATGTGGCCGGGTGGTTTCAAAAGATGAACATGGCATTCCTGCTGGTGCCGGCTTGTAGTGACCTCTGCGTGAGCCGTGTAAAATAATACTGTAACAGGCCACGCGGAGGTCACTGCCAGCAGTACCATCTTTCTTGAGCAGGATTGAATGACCCACAGAGCAGCCTGGCTGCCTGCCTACTGTCACAAAGTAGCTTCCTTTACAGTTTATTTTGAGCTCCAAGATATTATTAACTGCTGATACACGGTCTCGACTTAGCCGTAACACACAAAGAAAGTAAAGTTCAAGCGTGCGGCTTCACTTTTTACCTAAATTTGTTTCCCTCCTGGCAGCCACCCTCTGCCCCTTTCCCCACACGCCCTGCTTTGTGCAAGGGCCATTTGCCTTGGGCTTGTTTAACGCGAAACTGGGGAATAGGTGATATCGTGACTGCGAGCGAGGAACTGCGTAGTAGAAACAAGAATCTGGCCTGATCCTGCCTGGCGCTGAGGTCGGTGGGAATGGAAGGTGCTGGATGCCTCAGGATTTCCGGCTCCTGGCTTTTGTTCGCCTTTATTTTTATTATTATTGTTGTTGTTGTTGTTGCTTAAAGAAGAAACGAGTGTTAACATCTTGGATGTATTCTTCGAACGTTGTTGGCTCCCGACCTCGAGCCGGTGGTGGAGTGACCTCGTTGGCAGCAGCCAGGCTATCTCCTTCTGCAGGAGTACAGCCGTTTGCAAGAAGTCCTCTACTTGGGTTCCTTGGCCGGGGATCTTCCATGATTGTCCAGGAGAAAGTGGCTCCACGGGTTTGGGATTTCCATTCCTTTGGTGTGGTACAGTCTCGGGGACTGGTGGGATCCTGGGGTGAAGCCCCTGAGCCCCTTCAGCAGCTGTGAGCCTGGGCAGCCGTCTTCTGCACTTCTGGGGTGCAGCAGTCCAGGCAGACGGAGGAAGCAGCGGGAATGCAGCAGCGCCGTTCAGTGTAGCTTGTCTAGCTAATTGTGCTGGGATGGGAGAGTGGAAGGGATGGACAGAGAGCATCCCACTCTGCTCTCTCTTCCCAGGCAGCACAAAGAAGGGGCAGAGGAGGGCCCGTCATGCGATCGTGGAGGATGCAAGATTTCCTTTAGCTCTTCTCAGGTGGAGGGGATGGCTTGTGTCTGGAAGGACTCTTCCTCGTGCCTGCCTGCAGGGGTTTGATAACATGCTCCACAGGAAGGCTGGTTCCACTCGTAGATTTGTAGATGTTAGGGTCGGAAGGGACTTCAATAGATCATTGAGTCTGACCCCCTGCGTAGGCAGGAAAGAGTGCTGGGTCTAGATGACCCCCGCCGGATGCCTGTCTAACCTCCTCTTGAAGACCCCCAGGGTAGGGGAGAGCACCACCTCCCTTGGGAGCCCGTTCCAGACCTTGGCCACTCGAACTGTGAAGTTCTTCCTA
>JAGPOW010002514.1:66879681-66894359 GCA_030014935.1 Caiman crocodilus | reverse complement strand
TTCTCTTGCGGAGGCTGAAGAGGTCCAGGTGCCCCAGTCTCTCCTCGTAGGGCTTGGTCTTTAAGCCCTTAACCATACGAGTGGCCCTTCTCTGGACCCTCTCCAGGTTATCTGCATCCCTCTTGAAGTGCGGCGCCCAAAACTGGACGCAGTACTCCAACTGCGGTCTGACCAGTGCAATATTTTGTTCTTCTGAAGCCGGCAAGTGGAGTCTATTGAGAGAGCTTTCAGAGGAAAGGGCTCTGGGGGTGACACCTTTAAAATAAGCCTTTTCTGCAGGATGGACAGCGAATCTTGCACGGTGCTTTCATGAGAGCGGAGTTGTACTCCTGTGTGTTTTTTTTGCTCAGAACGTACTTGTGCATGCACATAGCCCGTTGTAGGTAAGGTGGTGGCGGGCATACATGCGCTGCCAGGCAAAATGCCTGTTTCAGTTAGCGGCCCAAAGGCGGCCCAAGTCTAGGCTGGCAGGGGAGTCTCCCATTCCCGGTGGTAGGGCGTCTCCCAAGGGAGCAAGCTGCAGAAGCGCAAAGATGCTCGGGGTGCATTCCTGCTGGAGGGCAAGGCTGGCGAAGGCGGGCATGGCTCACACCTCTGCGTGCCAGCTCTGGTTGCTCGAGCCCCACGGGTGTGCTGCCTGAAGGGCTGGACCAGCTCCATCGCTTAAAAGTTTTCGGATCTGTGCGCACACATGGACGTACGCAAACGTGCACGCCTTGTGTGATGCAATGTTTATCAACAGGGAACTATTTTCTTCAGGGTTTTTTTGTGAGGGGGGGTAGGCTTTTAAATACGTGATGATAACTTTCACCGTGTTAATTAACAGGAAACATTGGGACAAGACAGGAAATTACATCACTTCTTTATGAGAAAAGGGCCAAGTTGAAAATAAAAGAAAAGAAAACATAGCTATTAGCAAAAAGGAGGAAAGAGGGAGTGGGGGAAGGGAGGAAAAGAAAAGAGCTTTTTTCCTTCCCTTGATCCGAAGTTCTCATGAGGCCTGATTTTCAGAGAGGGGCTGGTTGAGCACTTTTATTTTATTTGTATTATGTTGAAAAATATTTTAATAGCAGGGTCACCTTTGCTGGAGCGCTGCGCTCGGCCTGCTTCTCAGCGCACTGAAGAGTCTTTTCATGACTGCTCTCAGCTTCCTTCCCCAAACTGGGAGGCCAGGGAAGCGCTTGGCTTGGAGGCTAATTTTGGTTTGGCTGCTCAGCCCTCAAAATTGGTCCCCACCCAGTGTCATTATCTTGGTTTTAACTTGCAAAAAACCCCGAGAAGCTCTGTAAGAGTTTGCTCAGCCCTTCCTTACCCTTTTCACCTGGCTGTGCAAAAAGCAGTGTAGCTCCAGCTCCCGCAGTGCCGCCACCTTCGAGGTTGTGCTTCATGCCCCCCGCTCCCCTCCCGCCACCTCTGTTTTGTTTTTTTCAAATAACATTAGTCTCTTTTCAGATGTCCCTTGGAGGTCCTTTCTGAGATCCAGTGCATTCATTAGGGTGGAAAAAAAACCCTTTTAGAGCTGCCTTGGTAGATTTGATGTCAGTTGTTGTCTGACTATGAGTTGGGCCTTCCATGAAAATTGAAGGTGGATTTATGGACCCATAGGTGTTGGGGTTGGGAGGGACCTTAGCAGATCAGCGAGCCTGACCCCCTGCCCTGAGCAGGGGGTGCTCCTATATTTATTTATATAGAAGCACCTCATGCTCCCATAGGTGTTCCTGTATTAATAAATATAGGAGCACACCCCCTGCTACATTTATTAATATAGGAACACCTATGGGAGCATGAGGTGCTTCTGTATTAACAAATATAGGAACACCTATATTTTGGATGTGGTCCTATATGTATTAATATAGGAACACCTAATTTGGGCCTACTGATATTTTGACTTTGATCCTGCAGTTCCTTGGATTATCATCATCCAAAGTGTGAGTGGAGGAACAGGTATGGTTAAGTGCTAAGTATAGTCCGTCAAGCAGAGTGGTAATAGGTTTTCTTGCTTCTTTTCTGCTTTAACTCACTAGTGCTCAAGGTACAAAGGATGAGATGTAGGCATGTGCCGAGAGACATGATCTTAAGAGCCACCACCCCCATCCTGATCAGTCTTTTGGGCCCAGACCCTCTATGGTACTTAAATATCTGGATTCATTGTAGTCCCACTGCATATCAAGATACCTTTGAAGACCTAAGCCTTGCTGCTTCTTCCTGATGCTCAGCGTGCTCCCTGTCCCGTGTAAGACTTTCCGTGTTGTACTTACACCAGCAAGACTTCTGGCACCAGCGGTTTGCAGAACCAAGGCCTTCATATGTACATAGAGCAGATGACATGGCCTGGTCGGGATTAGACATTGCTGGGAGCAAGACCGCTCGGGGCCTGATTTCACCACCTCCCCCAGTTTTGTGCGCGCCAGTAGGATTCGTTGGGAGGCTCAGCATCACTTCCCTGATTACACATAGACAAAGCAGCCACCTAGCTGAGTAACCTTATCGTTATTCAAAGAGTGGCTATTACAGGAGACAGCCCGGAGTTTATTCGTCTGCTGCTGTTGTGTCGTGTTTTCATAGCACCGTGAGAGCCTCCGGTTGTAATTGCCAGTGTGCGAAGCAGCAAGGGTGACTTGGCAAAATACACCGTGGCGCCAGAGCTGGGTGATGCAGGTAGGGTGAATGCAGGCTGGAGGAGTCGTGTAGGAGAGGCTTGCTACTCTTTTTTTTCTCTTGTTGATCTGCTGTCACAATTTCAAAATGCATTTCACAAGCAACCTCTTGGTTGAGGCCGTGTGTGTGCACGTGTAAAAAATAGTCCCTTGTGCCTGTAGTTATTCTCGTTAGGTCTCGTGTACAAAGTGGCATATCCAGCATTGTGCCAGATCATGGTAAAAGATTTAATCAGGGATGTCCTGAGAAACCTTTATGTCTGTGTTGTGAGCTGATGACTTGCAAGTCCACAGAATGCTCGCACCGATCTTTGAGTTTTTGCTAATTTGTCTAAGTCGGAAGAAAAGCACATTTTTGTTTTAGATCAGTAATTCACAACGGCTCAAATGGTTGACGGTTCAGAATATGATTACATGTATATGCATAGGCGGCGCATATAATAAGTTAGCCCAAGATTTTGAATGGTTGTTTTCTTTTTGCAAAATATCGCCAGGAGAGCGCTTCTGAAGTTAGGTAAGAAGTTTAATTAAGTAACTTTTTAAGTTAGTTAAGTTGAGCATCGCCTTTTAGAGGTGTGAGCATTATGCCAACCTCCAGTGGGTGAACGTGACTTACATGTCCTGCCTTTTAAGACAGACTTCCCATCTCTGGGGATCTGATCAGCCCTCTCTAGTTTTTAAGATCATGCAAACACACATGGTGGTCTCCCCAGTTTTGTACTTGGGTGTCCATGAGCTTCTGAAGCAATCTTACTCATACCTGGCAAATGTCAGTGCTGGGGAGGCGGTGAATGTTTAAACATCCTTCACTTTATAAAGGCAAAGTTGGCTTCCCTTGGCTGCAGTGTGAATGGCCTGCGTGCTGATAGGGATGCCCTCCCTGGCTAGATACTACAGATTGCAAAGCATTACTGCTGAGAGTGGAAGCTCCCAGTCTTTCCCAGGTAGAGGATCTAAAGGCGAAGTTAGTAGGCAGATTTGGGGGGTTACTTTTTTTCTCTTTGGACTTTGACATGTGATTAGGTTTGCAGAGCAGGGGGGTGCAGCAGTTAATCTGCCTCTTGCAGGAACAGTGGGAGGATTGCATTTAGGAGAGCGCTTAACTGGCGTTGAAGCCCGCCCCCACCATGCAAGAGAGGACCCCACCCAAGCAGAAAGAGTTTGCCCTGCTGATAGGAGAGTTCAGTGCTCCTGGCTGATAATGTCCTGGTTGATAGGGGTGTTTCAGTTCTGCAGCACCAGTCTGGACAGAGTAAATAAATAATCATAATAAAAAAAAATCATACTCCGAGCAGCAATGCAGGAATCACAGGGCAGAAGTTTTATTTGGAAAACTAGCCGGGAGTCTTGACGTTACATCACCAGGTCTGAACTGATGAATTAATTTTCTTTGGAAACCAGGCAGAGACTTTCTAGCTTGTTACCAGGAACAAACGCATAAATCTTAGTGCAAAGCAGCCTTTACTGTTCCTAGGCTTTATCACAGCCTTGCAGCGCTGCATGGAGCATGCATCTCTGGGGTCGCTGGGCCCAGTCCGAGATCTCTTGCCCGACTCCGCTTGCACCCACCCAACACATCTTAGCACTGCCAGAGCTGGGGGGAAGTTACATGCCCGAATAAAATTTACAGCTGTAGCGACCAGAAGACCCCAATGACATCGCCTGGGGATTAGGCTCTGGCAGACCTTTTTTAGTAGTGTAACCTTGGCTGGCAATGCTTTTTTGTTGGGAGAAGGGAGGGGACGGGTACAGACAATATGGGAGGAGGTAGGAAGGAAGCCCCAGGAAAATATGCAGTGCCAGGCTATATAAATGCCTTGGAAGATGGTTCGTGTCTAATTGTCTCTCTGGCAAGGGAGCTCGGTGACTTGTGATGGCGGGAGTGCTGGTCTCCCCCCCTTTCTCTGCCTCCCTTTTTGTCACAGACAGACAGATAAATATTGAGGTGGGTTTGAAGACACAAATACCGGTCTGTGGTTTTGCTGCTGGGGGGGGAGGAAGGGAAGTAGAAAGTAAGTGATGCTGAACATGTCTGTTTTAGGTCTGTTAATTTTCACGCAGTAAAGCAGGCACCTTGCAGCGCCTGTCAGCTGCCGTACCGGCGAGGTGCACGGGGGAGCAAGCATCGGTCTCGTCTGCCAGACCGCAGCGCTCGGTTCGGCTCTCCCCACCAGACCTGCCGGGGGGCCCGGTGATAACCCAGCCCTTCTCTGACCTACTTGCACCGCGCTTCCAAGTTGCAGTCGAGACATCACCTAAATGCGTCCCTCCAACCGAACTAAAACCTTGGACTGCCCCGGGGCTTAACCCAGTTACAGGGCAGTGAGCAGGGCTCGTCTAGACTGCCTCTCTTAATCGTGCTGTAACTAGGTCAGGGACGGCCGTGGCGAAACTGGGTGCCCTCTCTCGGTTAGAAATGGGAGGCTGAGCGGGTCCTGGGCGCAGGGGCGGCCAGCCAGGAACTTAATGCTAATCCAAGCCCTGCCACTGTCTCAGTCTGCGGCCTAGGGCAAATTGCTTAATCCCCCGTCAGCTTTCGTGCCTGTCTACAACATGGGGGTGCCAGCACGTATCTCCTTTGCAGGAGTGGTGGGAAGGTTAATTAGCTAGTGAATATAATATGCAGTTTAATTGCTCAGTATGAGTAATTCAGAGTAAACGGTGAGGCGGAGCGGGAGCGTTGCAGGGGACAGGGGACAGATAAGCAGCTCCTAGTTTGTGAGCCCAGCCCAAATATTTTTAGGTGTCCCTTGCTAAAGCATTTGGTCGTTCGCCTTCATTCGTAACTGGGGGGCGACTGGCGTTGCATTGGAGGGGTGGCGGGAGACACCCCCGGAAAGCAGGGGGTTTGTGTTTATGGGTTTTTTGCAGGCCCGCCTCTGTGTGTGCGTGTGCGTGTGTGTGTGTGCAAGAGAGAGAAGCAAGCATGAGAGCTTTGCTGCATGTGTTTAGGAATAGAAGTGATTAGATTATGAAGGCAGACAGAAGTAATGATTAACTTTTTCAGTCTGCATGCTGTCTCCAGTCTGGCGCTTGGTGTTGTTTTTCCCCCTAAGTAGGCCCTGGCCCTGAGTCGACAGGGTATTAGGTTGTAAAGAAAGACAGAAGGAATGAAAGCGAGGGGAGGGGAGGGGAGGAGGAGGAGGAGGGGGTGCTTTTTCCATCAGATCCGGGAATGGAATTTATTGGCTGGAATGCAGTAAGTGTTCAAAATGCCATCCCATCTAAACAGTTTTCATAATTGTTATGGAACGGGGCTGGGGGGCAAGGGGGGAATGAAAAGAGCGTTTGTTCCCCACCGTATTTTTCCACGTTTTATACCAGTATAAGAAACATTTCCCTACCCTCTAGGAAAACAGTGTTTAATCGAGGGTGGGTTTCTTTTTCCCCCCTTCTATTTTTATTTTTTTATCTTTTTGGTAGATGTCTGTTTTTGGTCTTGTGAAAACTTTGGGGAGAACTGTAGGTCAGTGTGCTGCTGGGAGAGGATTTTTGTCGTTATTAAAATGAGGCTTGCAGCTACAAAGTATGTGTGCGCGCGTGAAATGCACTCAGGAAAGATTGTAATACACATCGGAGTATTAGGTATCAATTTGGAAATAGTAGACTGCTATGCACTGATTTTTATGGAGGCCTTTACAAGCCTTTTAACATGTAACGTACATAGCGACATATTGTCAGGAGAAAGAAGAGAAAGTTCAGAGCTGCAGCTTTCCCCCTCCGTTCTTGAGGGGACTGAGCGCGGCTCGGACTTCCAAGTGCCACCCTGCAGCGTGCACAAAGCGCGCAGGTGACCGGGCTGCAGCAACACCCTGCTGCTCTTCTGGTTGGACTTTCTGGTTGGATTTTTTGGTTGGAGTTTTTCCTTTGGGATCTTCCTCTACCCCCTCCCCCCACCATTTTTCTTTTTCTTTTTTTTACTGAAAAAGCTTTGTCTTCATCCCACAAAAGCCCTAGCCCAGTAACTATGATCTGGAAATCCTTGGACATAAAGTTTGCTTATGTTGGTTGTATGCCAGGCGAGCTCCTTTGGCTCTGATTTCCCCTGGTGTGACTGAAAGGGAGAATCGGACCCATTGATATCAATGGGAATCTGAGAAGAAGTAATTATACATTATACATGTGGACATATATTTTGGCAAAACCAGCTGCAGGTGTGGCGCTCTCCGTGTTGTGTGGCACCAAGTCATGTGTCCCGTGTGTGCCTGCTCCCATGCTCCTGAGAGCTCAGGTTCAAATACGGGTTGGGATTAGGTTGAGGATGGATGTGTCCCAGGAGACATGGGCTCCTCATGCAGTTGAGGCACTAAGCTGCATGCCTCCCTCCTTGGGTCTTTCTGTGCTGATACTAGATATGAGTCGTTTGGCGGTCACACAGCCGCGCGCTCATTAATGCTGGCTCGGGTTCCCTGTGTTTTCAGGGGAAACCGCTGAAATCTTGCTGATTCTCATTAAAATGAAACAACATCAGGTTGTACTAAAAGCAAGACAAACTGAAAAGCCCAGGGCAGGGGCAAGAAGGTGGGACTGGCAGTTTCCGGCCAAGCAAAGCTAGGGTGAGCCGGGCTCTTTTTGGAAAAGAAGATTATTGTTCTCTCGGAATAAAACCACATGTCCAAAATGGATTTGGAAGATTAACAGGAAATTACCTGGAAAGCTACCACGCTGGAGCAGTGCGGGAGGAGAGGGACAGGGCGAGGGCGAGCGGGTGGGAAGCAGAGGTCTCCGGAGGGGAGCCGGGGCAGGAGAAAAGGGGCTGTGTCTACCTGATTGGGGCAGCTGCTGCTTTTAACAGCTCTGGCCCGGCATCCGGCGCGTGTGCGCATGCATCTGGTCTGCGTGTGTAAATGGGAGTGCATAGATAAAAATAAGCAGCCAGCCTTGAAACTGGTAAGCTGGTCACTACACAACGACAGGGATGAGATTGTTTGGAGCAACAATACTTTCTGGAAGGCAGAATAGGTGAATTTAATGGCACCGGAGAAAAGTGAAGGTGTGTGTCATTTCTCATGACTCTTTGACAGGGCATGAAATACACTTGCTACAACTGAAAACAGCTTTGGCTTAGTGGGTTTTCCCTTCAGATGGCGTAGAACAATTGCTAGCAGGACTTTGCGGCGCGCGCGTCAACTCCCAGCTCTTGTTGCTGGTCTGCTTTGCCAGCCAGCAGTGTGATGGGCACAGGAGTCTGCCCGTGGCACTGCCCAGGTGTGTAGTTGGGAGGAGGCGGCCTCTCTTTGGGTGTCTGAGAACCCATTGCTTGCTTTTTTTAATCTTTGAAAATTAATCTCTGCCTCTCCCTCCCATCACCAAACTCATAAGTTAGCCCGAGACTGTGAATGGTTGTTTTCTTTTGGCAAAATATTGCTAGGAGTGCTTTTGAAGTTTGCAAAATATCGCTAGGAGGGTTCCCTTCTGGTGGGAGCCAGGTTCCTACCTAGTACCTTCATTCTGGAGTTAGAAAGCAAAATACTTGGGGAAAAAGGTTTCCCACACCTTTGGGGAATGGAAAAGGAGATAAATAGGGGTGAGGGGGGAAGAGTTCTTAAAATTAAAACTTCAAAAATAATTAGCCTGACTGTATACTAAACAACAGCAAAGAGGCCCATTTACTGTAAATATTATGAATGGATTTGGCTGACTTTTGCTTCTCCACCCTTCCTCTAAGGCTTTTCTCTGAGCTAAGTTGAAATTCAGACAGCACAGTACTCTGTAATTTGCATGGCTGATGAGGCCCAAAGCCTGGGACAGAGGAAGCTGGAGTCAGCTGGCTCCTCTCTAATCGCTGGAGACAGGCAGACAGGCCTATGGGGCGGAGTGGGGGGGTCTTTTAGCTGCAGACACACTTGCATGAGGGTTGGTGGTTACTGCTTACTAACTTCTTAAAGACAATTTAACTGGGTGTAAGAAGGGCTTGTCATTTTTTCTTGGGTAATTTTTAGTGCTGGTAATTGATTAATCATCATAATTAGGCAAGAGCAATAACTCATGGGACATTTCTGAGTCAAATTTTTTGTGCGGTGGCGTCTCGACTCGGGACGTTTTACGGTTTCACTTTCTTTTTTCCCCCCCTCCCTTTTCTTTAATTTGTACGTTGAAAAAAGTAGATCAGTAAACTCATGTTATGAATGTAGGTCAGAATTTGACCCAGGACATCTGTGTGCGTGTGTGTACACATGCGTAGCATATACGGATGTGTTTTAAATATGCCGTGTTGCGGAGGCTTTAATTTCCTTCCCAGCCTAGTCTTTCTAGGGCTGAAGTCATAGAGAAGTCAGTGTTGCAGGAGCGGCGGGTGTGATAACCCTGGTCCGGTCCAGGCTGTCTCAGCGTTTCCAGGATGAGAGCTTGCTCTCCAGAGGTCTTAGTCAGAGCTCCAAGGAACTCATTACCGGCAGCTCTCGGGTGAATGCGTTTGCAACGAGCGTCAGCCCAGCCTCATCATGACGTAATAGAGTTTGGGGTTTGCTTTTGGTGCCGAGAATTTGGAAAGAAAGAGGGATTCACCCCAGATCATCATGTTGCACCAGATTTGGTGGAGAGACCTTGGAGAACCCCAGGGCATGCCCAGCACCTTCTCCCTACTATCATATCTCGGCCCAATTCTGCTTAGAAATGGGCGCAGCTTTGGCTGAGGCTTCACAAGTGTTGACTTCACTAACTGTGGTGGCTTCACTAACCTTGGTTTCAGGATCACAGCAACGTCCCAAACTGAGCAGAGTTCATCTCTTTTTGTTTGGCAAGTTTTTGGGTTCTTTTGGCACATAACTGGCAGACGTCTAATCAGAGTCATGAACATTTGGGGGAAGTGCCTGTCCAACTCCTCATATTGCACCTGGCCTTTTCTTTCATAATAGCTTGAAGCAAAGCTTCATCTGAACATGTCCCACTCAGGCTTCAGGTCTCAGTCTAGACTTGACTCATGTTCCAGGTACCGAGAGCAACCACTGTTAATTTTTGATATTCTGGTAATAAAAACCATAAACTCCTTCCTTAGGCATAAGCCCTCTTCCTTAAGTAACATCAAAAGTTGGTTTTGCTTGACTAGGAATTTCAGGCCCGGAGTTTCACTGGGAGGAAGAAGGTGAGAGAGTTTAGGTTTATGAAGACCAAAAAGAAAAATAGTTTATTTTCATGGGCTGGACATATGCGACTTGATTGGATGGGCAACTTGTTCATATAGTTAAGACAATACTTCAGGCTCTTAAATGTGTAGTGCTACTGTCTATGCTGCGTAATAAGATCTGTCTAATTAGACATGGACACAAATTTATGGTCTAGCCTGTCAATCCATGGATTAAGGCCTCCATAAGTATCCACTGACATGATGGGCTATAATAGCTCCTAAAGAGATGCTGTGCTCTATCGTGTCAATAATTCACAGATTAAGGGCTCCCTAAGTAGGCATTGACACAGCAGACGATAGGAGCTCTTTGGCGTCTGGTCAGTTCTGGACAGTCCCAGTGAAGAACTGCAGCCGCTTGGTCTTCGTGACACTTCCCTTGCGATGCAGTTTGGGAGCTGAAATCTAGCTATATAAAGACGTAGCTTTCTTTTTAACTTTTTAAAATTTTCTGTGGAAACAGCAACAACACCAGAACACAGGTCAGACTATCTGAACCAGAAGGAGCATGGAGACGTTGCATTTAGAGCCGGGGGGAGCAAAACGCAGCCCGCAGGCCGGATGCAGCCCATCAGGCCATTCTGCCCAGCCTGCGGGGTCCCTAAAAAGTTTGGAAAATTAACATCCATCTGCCCCGGGCTGCCTGTCATGCGGTCCTTGATGGCTTGTCAAAACTCAGTAAGCGGCCCTCCGCCCGAATAATTGCCCACCGCTGATTTAGAGCTACTGCCCTGCCCTGGGGTATAGTGAGGAGTATGAAGGTTGAGATGCAAGCCTTTAGAGGCAAACCCTGCTCTTGGATCCAGACATAGTCTTCGTTGGGAGGGACCAGTGTATCGCGCTCAGAGTGGAATTCCTCTTTTACTCTGGATTGCCTTTTTGGCTGTCCTGTCGTTTCACAGAGCACGTGTTTAAAGGGAGCACCCTTGCCCTGGGAAATCTGATTTTTTTTTTTTTTTCTTTAGCCTCTTCAAGTTACTAGAAGCTTCAGAGAGAACAGAGCAAAGTTCTCTCTGATCTTCCTATTCATTTACTTTGCAAATACTCCGTTCTCATTTGGATGGGCGAGTTGCACTGCCTATCCTGCGTTCCCATATGCCGTGTCTGTGCACCCCTCCACGCATGATTTTCTGCCAGAATCTGCAAAAGGTTCTTTACCAGGAACAGCAACAAAACTGAGAGTGAAGAGGCAGCCGGCAGGTGTGTTTGACAAGGTTGTTCTCTGGCCTTCCTGAAAGATCCCTAGGAATAAACACAGCTGAAGAGTCTAAAAAACCCTTTAGATGCTTTTTTTTTAAGGCTGCTCTCTGGGGAAGGTGGAATATTTCACAGTACATTAATTTCAATGAATTCATGTTGCCTTCTATTTGACAAAGCTGTTCATGGAAGATACTTGTGCATGCGGGAAAGATGAACATGTGTGTGCATTAGAATAAGTAGTTCCAGTAAGATTTTTTTTGTGTGGACTTCTTGGCCGGGGGAGAGAAATCTGTTAGATCTTGATCTTCTCCTTTCCATCTCTGTCCGTGGTTTGTGTGTCGAATTTGTCCATCCTTATAGCTAGTCAAAAATGGCGCTTATGGCTCTGTCCAGAGCGCTTGACCAACCACTTAAGGTCAGACCAAAGGGGTTACTTGAGCTTTTCCCAGCTTGTTGGGTAGCGGTCTGCGTTTAGTCTGTTTTGGATCCCCCAGGGAAGCAATATGTTGCAATTACTGTAGTCCAGCTGCTATTTTAAACCTCAGATTAGCTTGCCATATGCTGATAAGAGAATGAGCATCATTTAATGTTTTTGTTCTCAGTATTTTCTGTATGCCTTAGCCTCAGTTTACAACAGAGAAATTTCAGCATTTGTCTTCCAAATAGCCGTATAATAAGGGAAGGGAACCACAGTCCCTTGAAACGTAGGAATCATAGCAAAGTAGGGCTGGAAGGGTCATCTAGTCCAACCCGTGGCTCAAGGCAGGGGCCTCCACGGATAAACCGTCCCACCCAAGTGTCTGTCTAACCTGCTTTTCGAAAGTTTCCAGGCACAGAAAATCCAGCGCTTCTCTGGGCATCTTGCTCCAATGCCTGACCACTCGCAGCTCCTGCCTAAGTCTTTTCCTTGTTGCAACTTGTGGCTATTGTTCCTAGTCTTGTCCCCAAGAGCTACAGACAAAAGTCCATCTCCATCCTTTGTAGAATCACCCTTCAGGTATCTGAAGACTATTATCAGATCCTCCCTCCGCCTTCTCTTTTCTGGGCTACTTCTCCATGACTGTCTCCTGTGGCTGAGAAGAAAGTCCAGGAAGTCAGGACTCCTAGGCTTGGTGACTTATGGTTGCTCACTGAACTGTTTTGCATGCTGTTTTCTAACACCTGTTCCCCGGTTACACCTGTGCTTGCAACGGTATGTGTGATGTCCACAGAGCAGTGATTCATGTAGGACGCGGCAGAACGCAGAGTCTTTCCTTGCTGGCATTTTATTTATCAGGTTCTTTCCTTGCTGGCATTTTATCTATCAGGTTCTGTTACTTCATAAGAAATATTACAAAAATCCAACCACAGTATTGAAGCGAAGGGAAGGAAAAAATAAGTAGAACCATAAAGATTTGGAAAAACTTCATCTAAATACTTTGGGGTCACAATATAACTTTAAATAGAAGTTAAGAACAACTGTCCTACAACTGGTAACGTAATGAAGAGTGCAGTGCCATCGGCAGTGAAAAATCCAGTTGAAGCCATCACAAGTGGAGTCATATCGCTGATTTCAGACAAGAATGATTATTTATGCAGAAATTGATAATAATTTTATAGCTTTAGACTCAAATGAGGAAGTACCTTGTCCTCCGTACAAGATTCAGCATTTTCTTTAAATGCTGTTTTTACTATGGAGGAAAAGGCGTAGCTTTGTCCAGTTTTTCCCACGTTTGTGTAGTGGTTATATATTGACCTCTTGTTTTTGGACGAAAGGTTATTTCTTTTTCCCACCCCAAACAAAAGGTGTTAATAGAAATGAACAGTTATTACTGATTGCTGTTTGATTTAATAGGAGTACTTGGAGCGGCACTGTACATGCATGTAAGAAGGGTTAATTCTTGCCCCAAAGAGTTCAAGGTCTAAATAGCCAAATCAACTGCGGGTGGGGAAAAGGAACCAGTACTGTCCAGCTTTGAGAGCTGAGGAACCGAGCGAGGCACCCAGAACAGCCTGACTTGCCCGGGGTCACTCAGCAAGCCTGTGGCAAAGCCAGGCGTGAAGTGGAGTTCATGAACCCAGGCCAGTGACTTGAATAAAGCCCTTGCTCCTGGTGAGTGTGCTGGCCCTGGTTGAGAGGACACAGAAGGCAGGGCAGAGTTGCACTTTAAAGAGCAGCGTGAATCAGAAATGCATGAACTTTTCCAAGCTACAGCATACTCCGTTAGGTACACATGCAGCATCCTTTACCAGGGTGTGAAAGCTTCAGCTTTAGGTGGCAGCAACTGAAAATTAGAGGGGTTTTTTAAAAATCAGTGTGATTGGTCAGAATTTTTTTCAACACTTCCTTCCTCTCCTCCCCCCTCCGCAAAAATGGTTGTTTTTGTGGAAAGGGAAATTTTGATGCCAAATCTCAGATTTCCTTAGCTTTTTGTGAAAGGAACCCCACCCTGACCAAAAGAAAAACAAAAATGTTTGGGCTTTTTGGCCAAAACTTTTCAGTGTCTGAAAAAAAAATTGTTTTTTCAGGTTTTCAGTTGTAAAAAATCTTTTGACTGTAAATGCCAGCAAAACCTTTTCCTTTTTGTCACTTGTTTTGAGAGTCGAAAAAGCAGACCCCCAGCTCTAGAAATTAGTTACGCTCTTACATGTAAGTCCTCCTCATCAGAGCCCTTGGGAAAACCCAGCACAGGCATGTATTTATTGATCTTAGTAAGAAATCGTAGTGTTTCAGTCTTCTGTGAAGGTTGGGCACTGTCTTGATTGAAGACTCCCCCATGCATCTTCATTCTAGCTTGCTTGGTTTCTACAGCTTCTAATTGCTCTTGACTATCACTTCTGGTTTTCTTTTTATGGTCTGCATTATAGCTTTGAGCTTTATCAAGCACGATGATAACTTTGTGCATAACAAGAAGGATTATGAGAGCGACCGGGAAGAGGATGAGAAACATTGCCGTTTCAACTCAGCTTTGTGCTTTGGGTGTGGCGAAAGCAATATGTCTTTAGATCTCTGTCTCCCTTCTGCATGTATTTGGGATGAAAACTTCTACAGAAGTGCTCCAAATAATTGTAACTATGCATGATGCTAGTATGGAAGCTCCTGGGGCAAATACTGCCTTTTTATCATAGCTTTGCAAAATACCCAGCAAAGCATGGCCCTTAATCTTGCCTGAGCCACTGGGCATGCTATAATGCAGACCATAAAAAATAATAATCATCCACGATGGCAGAAAATTGAAGGGTGCTTAATAACAAAATAATAATGCTGCAAATGTTTGTAGTATTAAGTAGCATTGTTTGTTGGGTTGTGCTAGGTCCCAGAATGTGTTGGGAGCTTTCCAGGCATTTAAGAAAGGTGCTGGGATGGAGTGCTTTTAGCTCTGAACGAGGATCCTATAGCGTGTCTCAGCCACGTATGTGCTGCGTGCAGATCTCGGCTACAGCTGGCGGTGGGAAGCAGACGATGCATGAGAGCACCCTGGCTGGCAGGAGGGGGAGTCTGTGGATGAGGATGGATGGTGGGAGAGCCTGCTATTAGGTTGCTGGCACCTCTGTCCTGTCTGAATTTGTGGCAGGAATATCTGCAGAGGCAGAGGTGCTGCAGCCTACACCAATTTGTTACTAAGGGAAGCATGGCTGGGGAGGAGTTGCTTGGTGCAGTCATGCAGTAGCGTTTGACAGGCTCATGCCAATGGTGCCTGTGCTGCAAAGGCTGAATC
>JAGPOW010002514.1:66705072-66716596 GCA_030014935.1 Caiman crocodilus | reverse complement strand
TATAGAGTCTTCCTGAGAATAATAAAACAAGAAAAATGAAAGAAACATCTGGATCAATGAAACACACTTGAAATAAGTTTGTTCTTCCTATCTTTGTAGGGATTTTGTTTCTCACATTAGGCTTTTACATGCACCTAAACTTAATGTGCATTTGCCCAATGCACATCCGGGCAATTTAGACACGTGTCTATATGTGCATGCACTAAGGTGCATTAACGCAGTGTGTGGACTGACTTCGGACTCAAGTTATTCCCAAGTCAGTTGACCTACACAATGTTAATGCGCCTTAGCTTGTCTACACATGAATTAAGCTGCTTTAGCTTTTCGCAACTAAATTTGAAACCTGTTTTTGCATTTATCAAATTTAGGTGCAAATAGTATAAAATCACCATTTTTAAGGCACATTAAGACCCACACCTTAAAAATGCATCTTAAATCAGCACATGTAGATGTGTCCATTGAGAACTTAATTCCACTGCTGCTACTGATGTTGAACTGTATTCAGAGAACAAGTTTACCCTAACTTTACTGCTTCGATATGTCTTATCTCATGACCAGAGCTAGCCAAAATCTTTTCTTGGACGGTATTTTATTGAGCCACTGCACATTTTGCCATGGAAAAGTGTTAAAGAAGGAGACAGAAAGAGGCTGGCAGAAAAAAACAAAAACACCACAGTATTTTTCGTAAAATTTTGTAATGAAAACTTTTCCCACAGAAATTACAGTTTTTCAAGCATCTTTTCTAATGAAACCATTGCAGGCATGTGTTTGCCTTGAGTTTAGCACAATTAGAAAGTTAAGGTTTTTCTTAAGACTTAAAAAACAAAACAAAAAAGCCCATAGTCACTGGCTCCTGCCCAGCGGGGGGGTGATCCCCACTGTCCCCCACTGCCCCATGCTGTGTGGGGGGCTCTGCCATGAGCCCCCAAGGCCACCGCAGCAGTTAGTGAAGCCAGGGTTTTTGTGGGGGCTTGTGTTTAAGGGCTGAGAGCTGGAGTGGGCAGGGCAGCCATGGGGGGGCAGTGGGGATTGCCCCCTGCCTGGAAGCAGCCAGTGAATAGGTTTTTTTTTAAACAACTGGGAGCTGGGGCAGGCAGGGCAGCCATGCAGGGAAGGGGGGAGCGGGCTGGCAGAGCAGTCAGAGGCCAGGAGGTGCTCAGGGAGGCTGGGGGAGCAGGCAGGTGTCCCCCCATGGTCCCCTCCCCGCTCCTCCAGTCCCCTTTTCCCCCACCCCCTACTCACCAGCATGGAGTCTGGGTCCATCTCCCTGCTGCAGCAGGGACTGCTCCAATCACTGAAGCTCTCCAAATCTTTTTCAAATTGGGCTAAATCTCCTCTGAATTTAATCAGGACCCGAAGCTTCACACAGCTCTACTCCATATATGTATTAAATGTAGGTAGTTTAGACTGAACAATATGTTTTGATTTATGATGAATAGCAATGAATTACCATACTACTAACATTTATACAAAGTGTACAGGGCCCTTGCATGAAGGATCAAGTTTATGGTTCCTGTCACTAGTCAGTATATAAATAGTGCCCAGGAGACAGCTACTCATTTTATTTATTTATTTATTTTTTTGAAGGAAGACTAGCAAGGTAGCCATCATGATTTTCTTTACAAAAAGCATACTGTCGAGGGCAGCTGACAGGTTTTTGATTCATAGCTGTCCTGATTCTTGGGCCTTTGTGGAGAGCAGGGGCTGTTTGTTTTTGGTAGATGCTGAAAATACATTGTTTTTTCATGCTCACAGATTACCATGACTTAACAAAGAAACCTCTAGTATGGCACAAAGGAAAAACAGTTTAATACATTCTAAAAATTGAACTGGCAAAGCTTTGCTCGCATGGATTTTAACTCAAATGATGGTTACTGAAGAGTAAAGGAATTCCTAGAAAATTGATTCAATTCTTGTTTGTTAGTTCAACAAAAATGTTGCAACTCACTGGGCATGTCTACATGAGACGCTACATGAGTTGCCACAGCGATTGGCTACAGTGATGTAGCTTGTTGCTATGGTAATCTAGCATCAGTAGGCACTAATCATGACACTGTCCCTTCTGGGTAGGGTCGGAAATGACCACTCTTTCCTTTTGTTTCATCCCATTCACTTCTTGTACAGTGTTGTTTATTAAGTGTTGATGAATATTTGGCAGAAATGATAAACTCATTTATGATTGTTTCTAGTATTATTCCTATCACTGTAGTGTCTGAGTGCCTTTCACTAATACAGCAAACTATGGGATTAACAAAAACGATGTGTTTTTGTTCTTCCTTTTGTTAGTCTATTAAGGTGTAAACCTACCCTGCCATCTGTGTTCTTTCTTTTGTCATTTCCCCAGGAGGAGAATTGTGTGCCCACGGTCTCAGTCCTGGAGCCTCAGGCAGTCATTTGGATAGCCCAGGCTCAGTGGCTTGTTTTCAAGATACTATCCTAAATTCTACCTTTCTTTGACAAGTCAAAATCAAATATCTGCTTCTGAAACAAGGCTTTCTGAAGTTGGGGGTTAGTGGTGGTGGTATATGTGTGTGCGTAATCTCTAACCTGTTGAAGGCAGGGAGAGTTTTGTAATTCCAAGATTTCAACCAGGTGCTCTTCAATTTATTACCACAAGTTACAGCCCTGACTTCAGGATTTTCAAATCAGTACTAAAGCAGCTATCTAATTGTAGTGTGCCCTTCAGTCTCATTCAAGTAAATAGTATATCCTTAAAGTTAAGCTCATGCTTCAGTAATGTCCTGACTCTTCGTTTTTGGGTCTAACTTGAATCCCACGGATGGCAGTGGCAAACCAGCCATTGACCTTAATGGGAACAGGATCAGACCTTTTGCAACAGCCTCCCCAGTGAATTTAGAAAATGTTACTGACTTGTCTGTTAATGTTCTAAGATTTATGCTTTATTGGAAACCAAACTTTAGAAATCTGAATTCCTTGTATAATTTCTCTGATATGTTTGGGTGTGCGTGCGTGCGCAGACCATGCAGTTGCCTGTTATTGTTTATTAAAAGAGGTTTTATTAGACATTGCTTATACAGCATTTTGTGATCGTGTTGATGACAGACGCTATATAAACTGGACTGGATTCAGTAAATCTAACCACTTGCCAGCAGCTTATTACTGTTTGACTCCGGTGACCTAGCAACAGAACAGCAGCCAGCTAATGAGCCCAGAGTTCCTCATGGTCCTGCTTTGGCACTGCTCTTATTGCTGAATGGAATTTATGACTCTCTGCCTTGCGTGCATTTTTTGTAGGAAGCTGGAACCACTAAATGAAGAGTCATGAAAGTTAAGAATTCCAAGAGACAGGACAGATGCGAGGTGATTAGCTCTGTACTCTGGCTTACCTTTGTTTAGATAAATAGTTGAATGCATGCCATCAAGGCACATAGAGTCATTCTTGTATTTGATAGATAGTCATTTATTTCCTTTACTCTCTCCTCAAACGTCACACCTACTAACAATATATATGATTTATGGTAATTCAAATCAACATCACCAGTTCAACTAAATATAATCACTTTCTTGATGCAAGTCTGCAAATTATAGAGAGCTGTTACAAAAAAGGGGCAGAGGACAAATCTGACAACATAAGTATAAAAAGTCTTCACAGACAATATTATTCAAAGTTTTATGTAATCATATCACTCCTTTCTGGCATAAAGTCAAATCATAAAATATATAAGCACTAAGAACAGTAAATGAGAAAATAAGTGGGGGGTGGGAGGGAAAGAAGAGAAAAAACCCAAGTTCTGATTATTAACCATGTGGTCTCTAAACCGATGGCTTATATACACTTTGGTAGAGGTACAGAATTAATTTAAGCAGCAGCCCTCTCTGGTAAGCAGGATTGTCAGACCTTCTTAGGAGTTGCTTATATATGATATGCTTGGAGTAAGGCTACATATTGGTTTTGCATAGCCACTTCTGGACAGCATCTTGATAGAATGTAATCAAACTATATATGGTTATTGCTGTTGCCATTTCATTTGTCACTCCTTGAGGAAGTTTATGCCTTAGTGAATTCTCAGACTTCCAGCATGTTCATCTTTATATTATTCTGAGGAATGTGTTTGGAAAGTCTTGGTAAATGATAAGCATTTCAGATAATAACCAGTTTATCTCATCTCAGGATATTTGGCTACTCTGCTACTAGATCTTAGTGAAACTTCAGCTTTTCTGCTACTTTTAAATACATCTTTTTAAAACTGATTCAATTTCAAGATTTCAGCATCCCTCTGTGCAGCCAGTTTCAGCCACCAAGGTCTACAATAGCTCTGAAAATTAACTCATCATTTTGTGATTTTTCAAACGTCATTCGTACAGTAGGAAGGGCAGAAACACAATTTCTGTTTCTGCATCATAAACCTCCCTTTGCCCATAAAACGACCAGATGAAATGGCAATTCAAATAGCTGAAAGAGGTAGAGTCAACTAATAATGCTTTATAACAACCAGCAGCCAAACAATGTATAAGGCAGGGGTGGGCAATTATTTCCGATGGAGGGCTGCTTAACGAGTTTTGGTGAGCTGTTGAGGGCCACAAGGGTAGCCCTGCCCCTTGACAAATGCCCCTCCACCTAGTCACCATATTGGGACCGGAAGTCCCACCCCTAACCTTTGCCACTGGGCATCCCTCCTCTTGCCCCTAGAAGTACTCCTTTTGGGAAGTGGGGTTGCCATCTTAGAACTGGAAACAAACCCAAATTATATAATAAAAATCAAACATCCATAATAATATATTTTAATTTAATTAAAAATTTAATTTTGTCCTGATTTGTGTGTTTGTGCTTGTCCTGGGTCCCGATAAAATGGCCCAGAAGGTACGATAAACAAGATCAGATCGTCAGGCAGGCAAGTGATGGAGAGGGTGAGACAGCGTATTGATTGCAAAACGAGATTTTACTTACGCCTCTGAAGACACTAGTGTACGTGAGAAGTACTTGCTTAGTTACAGATAACTCGAAAGGCAACGCAACAGATGTTGTAACAGGCAACCGAACTGGTAACAGAGCAAATGAGTCGACGAGCTTCCTTGCAGCAAGCTGGCAAGGAATGGGGTACGTCCGGAAGGTCGATGACGGGGAGATGTTGGAGGGTGATCAGGCCGCCAACCATCTCAGAGGTACCCTCAGAGATCACCGACAAGTGTGCACAGATCTCTCCTCAGAGTTCGCTGGTTTGGGCGGAAACTGCTTTAACCTTTTATATGGTTAGCAAGCCAATAGCTAACCGCTAAGTAAGAATAATTTACAACTGGTCAATGGTGGTGCACACATCTGCATAAAGTTGGCGGGAACTTTTTCTAAGCTGTAATTTTCCATTACTGTGGCATATAGTTATTGGGTCCTGGCATAGCGGAATTTTCCACTTGTGACCTAGTTTCTCACTGTGACCTACTTTTGCAGAGCCATATGTATCAAGCCAATGGAATTTTCCATAGAGGCCAGATTGAAAGGGAACCATCAAATAAGGTGCCTGACAGTTTATATAGGGCATGTCCATTTTAGGTGGCAACATCAGTTTCTCGGAGGTGGGGTAGGTTGCTCACTCAATCTATTGAGACTGGAGCACTTAACTATTTCAAGAACTCATTAATGACAGTGCTGTATATATAGAAGTGATTGCATAATAGCTCAAAATGAAGTCTTACTCTTTTATATATTGTGTGGACTGTGGTGGGGTGGGCTGAGTATAGATAGGTATGTATGGAGTTTGTGGGGAGTTGTGGGGGGTGTAGATGGGGGGTATGGGAGGTTTGTGGGGATGTGTGGATGGGGTTTGTTGGGGGCTGTGAGGTCTGTAGAGTGGGAGGGTGATTGGTGATGTGTTTGTGTGGGTGCTTGTGTGTGGTGGGGTGTGTGTGTGTAGCAGGGAGCTGGGCTCCCCAAAGAAGCAAGTGGGTGCCCAACCCAGACTGGTGAGCCCAGAGCTGGTGCAGGGTCAGGGCTGTGCATATTGGTCCCTGCCTTTACTGCAGCACTGGGGGCACTGGCAGCGTGAAGGAACTGCTAAGGCAGTCCCACCGCGGAGCCACCCCAGCCCTGCTGCTTGCCAACGAGGTGGCAGATTGTGCCATGGCTGAGCGGTGCCTCAGCCAGGTGGGACCAAGGAACCTGCTGCAGGCTGGACATAGCCCCTCCATGGGCTGGATTTTTCCCACCTCGATCTAAGGGAATGTCTGCACTGCCTGCTTCAGTGGCGAGCCTGGGAATGCTGCTGAGAAGCACACACCATCACTTGGGTTCAGTGCACATCGACTCAGGACTGAGACAGTCTTACTGGCTTATCACAGCCTTGAGACAGAGAACCTGAGTGTGGCTCTGGGCAGGTGCTTAGGGCCAGGCTAAACCAGCTAGCCTGCTTCATCTCTGGACTGTGCTGATCAGTAGGATGGTTGGTGGAGCTAGGTGAAGTTACATTAGCCGACGATCTGGCCCATGGCACACATACAGAGAGTGAGCAGTTTCTCCAATTTCAGCCTTAACAAGAGCTTCACCATAACAGCATCTTGAGAAGAATATTAATCACTTGAGCTAAATGAAAGAGCAGGCAGAAGTGTTTTGCTTTTAAAGAGATGGTAGCAATGTGCTTTTCAGTTAAACTGATGAGTGAAATAGCTGGTAAGAGTCATGCCCTAGATTTGGGCTCTTAATGGTCTGTTGATCACTAGAAATCTCAAGAAATCAAGAAGCTTTTGCTGAGCCATGTTACTTTCAGATCATGGATGCCTCTGGTTTTGCTGGGAAAGGAGATCCTATTCATGTTGACTCAGTCAGAATACTTATATTACTTTGCAGTTAGTCTAAAGAAAATACATGTACCTCTTGGTCACAGATTTCCTAGCTAATACCAGCCACTTCTCAAACTATTCATTCTTATTGAAATCAATAAAAAGACTTCCTCAGAAGGGGAAAGCTGCCTTTAAAAATGGAGGTGGGGAGGGAGGAGTCCTTCTATCAACTATGATGGGAGATGGGACTAAATGAGGCATGACAGAGGGTTACTCAAACTTCTACCTCGACAAGTAAGACGTCCATGAAAGCTGGAGTTTACCTCTTTGCTGTGAAAGAGATTTCTGTCTCAAAACCATGGCAAAGTGCAAGTTACTGAACTGCTGTCTATAGGGATGTTGTTGTCCTCTATTACTCAATATTTTGGTATGTATCCCAAGAAACAGTGAAGAAAAACAAAATGCATTGCTTCAGTTTAGATCATGTTATCCAGAACTTCATAAATCTTTGTGTGTGTGAATTATAGCTGAACTACCCACAGCTACTGAGTTATTTCCTTAACACACTTGTACTGCAGATGGGCCTTATTTTTTCATGCAGGTTTTGGCACACAGGACTGGGCTTCACTGGATTTTCTATACAGTTTAAAAAACCCCAATGGTGCTTTAAAGCAAATTGTTGGTTCATTGTTATACTTGGCTAATTGGTTCTTTGCAAGTTAAATAATTCTTTTTCTAGTATTATTTTTTTATGCAGTGCATATTTCTGAAATTTGGAAAGATCAAAGTACAACTACAGACAGTTGCAATAAGCAGACTTTCTACATGTGTATACAAAGGCTCCATTGTGCTACTAAGCACAACAGAGCTACTTATGGGCTTCTCTGAACCTCAGGGCTGTGAAATATTGCACAGGTTGATGCAAGTTCATGATGTGATATTGTTAGTTAAAAATTGATCTAAATTCTTGCTCCAAATCATTTTTCAGTGAAACACTGGGCTAAGTGATTTTTTCATGGGCAGTTATTTTTGTCCCCTGGAAGCATTGATTCATTTTTCATTGGAGAACCAATAGTGGTCTTGATTTAATTCTGTTGTTGTTCAATAGTCAGTGTTCTAGTTCTGAATTTTGATGGGATTTTTTTGCCACCTGTGTTTTTGGTGTAGGCAAGAAGCCTTCATAACATTCTCAATTAAACTGTTCATTTGAGGCTAATATAAAGCATCTCTGGGTCTTTTCTGACATCTTTTAATTTTGAAATGACCACTGTGTGTCTTTTCTAAGTAATCGTCCTGTCATAGTTTCATTGTTGGCCTTGTTGGTTGAGCCAGTGTTTAGGTCATCTTAGGATTCTAGTAAGTGGTTAATGTCTTAAGGGCCACGTCTACATGAAACACTGACTGTGCAGTAGCTTGTTACTACTGCGGAGTAGCTCACTATTGCACAGTAGTTTTGCGTGTCGTGAAGAATGATGTGACTCTACTGCATAGGGGTAACAAGCTACTGCACAGTCAGTATCACCAAAAAAACTGTTCGGGGACACTACTGTGCAGTAACTCTGGTTACCATGCAGTCATTTAGCAGTTGCGTATGCTAAACGACTGCACAGTAACAACTGCACGTTCATAACTGTGCAGTTAGTATCTCATATAGATGTGGCTAAGGTCTCTAAAACTAAGGTTTGCTTGATGGTCATACCCACCCTGGATGGTAACAAGAAAAGTAGAGAGCAAACTAGAACTGGGAATAGCCTAAACTGATGAAGAAGTTGGGAATTAATTCCTGTATAAACCCATTATCTTTTCAGTCAAGCCGTAAACAGATGTATCCTTTTAGGTGGTTCCGATTGTCCTGGGTTCTGACCTGCATCAAAATAGGAGCGGCACAGCCATTTACAGCCCCCTGCGCCCGGGACCATGTAGCCCTTCCACCCTGCATTGCTGCTCTTTGGTCAGTAGGTGGACAGCAAGAGCACACAGCCTGACAGGTTTGTCCCCAGAATGTGTCACAGTCACAAAATATAATGTTCTAGGGAAAAAGCATTAGCATGTGTTATCTCACATACTGGAGATAACAGGTACTGGAAGCAGCACAATGGATGATTGTAGACTCCTGAGACAAAAGATTTTCACCTGGGAATAATGCTATGTTTTTAGCATAACGATGTATATTTTTTGGCTAATTTGGAAGTTAATCAAGGAATGTAGAAATAAATCAAAATGGTAATGTACGAAAATACAAGAAAATATAATAGAAAAGTGTTACCTACCTGTGTGCGTGTCTGTTAGCCTGTGATGGAATGGTTAAAGGGAAAGTATATGTATAAAGATGTAAGTTTTCAAGGAAACTTTGGATTTATGTACCCTGGCATTTATCCCTTGAGCATTCAGCTGATGGTGAGCAAAGGCTATTTGGGTCATACTATCAAACCTGCAGCAGTAGGGCTCAAAAAAGGGTCCTTAGAAGTTTGCTTGAGTTAACTGGAAGCTATTAAAACCATCAGGTGTTTCAGAATTGGCTTTTCCCAGAAATAGCACTACCTTTGGTAGCTCTGCATGGAATTGATTTGTGCTGTGTAGATTCTGCTACAAGAACAGCATGGTCACAGCCTCTTTGGGTTATCTCTGCAGGACACGGCATTGTACTATGTTGGCATATGCTAAATTTCAAACATTGGAATCTGCTGCACTGAGCTGCCTAATTGCTCTTGTAAATCTGGGTCCAAGTGTTTTCTGAGAGTGAAGACAGCAGGTTGGGTCACACACAAATGAGAAATTTCCAGGAAGCCAATTGTTGTAACATTTTGTGATAAGCAGCCCTTCTTACTAAGTGGCAGGTGAGAAAAGCATTGTGCTCAGAAACAAAACTCACTAATAATGAAGCCAAGGTAATTCCACAGCGGATTCACTAGGGATTTACATTCTGACATAGCTACACACTACTCACGGTACACTACACACCATGGTATTTGAAGCGTGCTCCTGTGTACAACTGCTAGTAATCATCATGAAGAAAGTTGTTTGGCGATTAAATAGTTCACTGAGCCACCCCTTTGCATCTCATCTAAAATTAGATAATCATTTTAATGTTGATTAGAAAAGCAACCTAGTTCAAAATGTCTAAAAATGTTTAGCATTAAAATGCCTATGTTAATAATCAACTTAACTGCCAATGATTTTGAAAAATTTATTTTCAGGAATGTAGAATGCAAGGGTGTTCTCTGTGTACTGTGATGGTCAGGACAGTAGGTACTGTAGTAATGCATTTACTGTTCCTTAGCCCTAACCTGTCAGATCCCTTTGCAAAATCATATCATCCATAGAGTTGCAAAGCAATGTACCATAATGACCTGGTATCCAGAAATAAGGACTGTACAATTCTGAATTGGGATTTGGCTGCAGGAGGCCTATTGGGGAAATGTAACTTCTAGGGCCTGCTCTTTTGACTCAATAAATCCTTGCCACCACTTCTTCATATGGTCTTATAGCTGCCCAGAAGGGAAAAAGGGGTAATTATGAGAAGGTAGACAGGATACATGAGTTCTCCCTGTTTCTTACCACCAGGCCCAGGGGACAGTCAATGAAATTAAAAGGTGAGAAATTCCAAACTGGTAAAAGGACACATATATTGTTGTTCGGCTCTGGAGCTCACTGCCTCAGGATGTTATTGAGGCTGAGGACTTCTAATTCAGAATGAACCAGAGTATCCAATAAGTATTTTCATTAAGGGCACAGACGGAAGTTATGTTTGTCGTACATAACTTCAATTGGCCCCTTGAAAGTGCTCTACAGTTGTGCCCTGACTGAAATGCACAGCTGGAGAGTACTTTAGAAGTGCCAGATTGCGAGACAAATTAACCCTCATTTAATGAGTATTCAGATAAAGGCTTCCCAAATTGGAGTGCTTTAATTAACTTGTATTTGTCCTTGCCTGGGAGCAGCATTGGGCTGATGCAGTCGAGCACTGCCCGATTGTCTTCAGGATGGGAGGGGTGGAACGGAGGGAGAGAGCTCCAACCCACCCACCCCACCCTTCAGTGCAGGCTGGATAAACCCCAGGTGGAGTCCCTTCCCCTCCAATCCTGAGGACAGCACAGGAGCTAGGGACAGGGAAGAGTTTGAGGGTGGCGGGGCATGGCTAGGGGAGAGGCCAAAGGGCAGCCTCTCTGCTGGATCAGCTCCAAAGTGGAGCTCGATCACCCCTCCCCCCACACCGCTGGCAGCCTCCAGGTGCCTGATGAGGGCAGCCATTTTGAGGCCTATATAAACTCAGGCAGTTTGGCTGCTGGAGGCCAGGCAGCAGCATCGCCTGGCTGGAGAGCTGCTAGGTATGGGAGAGCTGTAAGGGGATGGAAGGAGGCTCCTGGTCCTGGGCATGACCTGAAAACTGCACCCTGCCGGGAGTTGGTGGCCTGGTGGGGCGCTCAGTGGTGCGGGAGCCCCCCAAAAATGCCAGGCTAGTTACCACCCCGGTGGAAGGCAAGTTGGGGCATCTTAACCCCTTGCCCCCACTGCCGGGTGGGTTACCCTGTCTAGGGAGACTTAGAGGGTCCAGAGGGGGACCTGAGAATGAGTGAGGGGCTAGAGGCCCGCCCAAACATGGGAGTACCCTCGACTGGCCCAGGTTGGGGCCAGGACCCAGGGAGGGGTCAAAAGGGCCAGGGGGCCCACTGCGAGGGACACCCAGAGCTGGAGGCTTGGGGTCCCGGCTGGCTTGGAGGTCAGCCAGGGCATGTTGCCATAGGTCCAGGAGGGACCACACCTGAGAGGGGAAGATGGGTTTCGGGGGGGG
>JAGPOW010002514.1:66692605-66704972 GCA_030014935.1 Caiman crocodilus | reverse complement strand
GGGGGGGGCAAGGTAGCCTGGATGACAGTGGAGAGGCCACCTGATTGAGTGGATTATGGACAGGTCCTGGAAGGATGAGAGTGGGCCCCAGTACGGGGGACGGTGATTAGAACATCGAGATGCCATCTGCGAGGCTTGGGCTGCGGTATGGGGATGGAAGGAGCCGCAGACAGCGCCCCCTGGCATTGGGGCACAAATGGGCAGGCCATGGAGAGCGGCCCTGAAAAGGCCCCCTGTCACACTCATTCATTACCATGAATTACATTGAGGAGCTGCATGTCTGTCAGCCCCCTAAGTGACACACATGCTTTGCAAGGAACACCAGACCTTTTGCCTTGGGGCATAAACCAGTCTCTAAAGATGTGATTATCCCAGATCTGTTCACTGCTGTGTTCCTGCATATTTCTCTGAAGCAAAAGTCACTGCTGTGAATGAATTACTTCTGTAGATGCACCTGAGGTCTGATTCGGTGTGGTCTGAGGTCTGACAGATGTACCTGAGATCTGATCTGCCTGTTCCCTTACCCGTGTTAAGGGAACCCTTGTCCCATAAATTGTCATTGCTCCTTTGTTTCAGCATAGGCAATATATTATGAGGCACACCATGAGTGGGTGGGAGCTATTGAACCAAGTGGGGAAACTGGTTAAAAGAAAGATCCATGGGGGAAATATATTAGCTTTAGATTCAATTATAGTTTAGCCAGGTATTTGATTTAGGAGACTAGGACTCCAACTTGGGAGGTGCTGGTGCATTGTTTTAAGCATACCCGTGGCCCCATTTACGTTGACTACCGCTAGGTCCTTGTTCCTTCACTGGTAAATACCTAGCTTAGGATCCTCTTTACATTTACTGCAAGGAGGCTGGTCTGTCAATCTCACCTTATCTTCAAGACGAAAGGAGATGGATGTGCTTTTGAAGAAATCCATCAATGTGGCCTGAAGCATACAAACAGCCTCCCTGCTGCACCTTTGAACTTTTCTTTCATTTGTTTGTCTTGAAGATAAAACTCCACAGCAGTTTTTGTAGGGAAGTCTAATGAGGACCAGTGTTTGCATAACAAGGCAAAGCTTCCTCTTTGAATGTCCAAGCTTCATTAAAAATAATTTATATTCTAGCTAATCTTTGACAGTGCATAAGATGTTCAGCCAAAGTTTGTTTTTACATAGTTTGGAATAACATACTGTTTGTTTTAAATGGTCACTTGCAACTGATAGTGGTTTCAAATGCAACACAATGATATATTGTGATGAACTGGGGTCAGCCAGGGCATGCTTTTGTGTCATTGACTGCCATTGCTTTAACATTCACCTGGGTCACTTATGCAATTAAGGAAAAAAACAGAAGAGTGATTACTTAGCTTTCCAGACTTCTTCATCCCCTACACAAAGCATTCTAGAGTCTGTTATCTCTAAAATCAACAAGTTCACTGAAACCAGATCAGATTACTGTTAAATTTAATTTAATGTTATAGAAAATAAGGTGCCAGTTGACTTCTTTGCTTAAATGGTTCTGACAATCACAAGCAAAGGAAGCATTTTAAAAGAACAACCAACCTCTTCATTTAATGTCTCTCAAAGGACTTTATCCATTATATACACCTAGAAATGCTAATGAGACTCTTGGAGGTTAATCAAAGAACATAGAAATGAAAAAAAAAAAAATGATTGCTGAGTAATGTCTAGGAAACACTTATGCTTTTCCTGCACCTAGAACTTTCTTGTAGCTAACAGCTCCAAACATTTCAGCCCCTATAAAGATGTTTAAACTTAGATGTCCTATACTTACAAAATCTTAAGCAATACACTCATCTCTCTACCTAAAATATGTAATTAATCTCTCCTCATCTCTTTACTATATTGGAAATGAAAGGTAACATTTAATCTGCTATGTACTAGTGTCTGACATTCAACCTCTTCAGTTAGTTTACCCTGTAGTGACAGAGGTGTGGAAACACCTTTTGATGTGTTATGAGAGTTTGTATGTAGAGCACCAAGGCTAGGGACAGACATTCAGAAAGCCTGAGCCTGAATTGATTAAATCTTTGCAGGTTAGTTTAACCTGGCTAGGCTGAATTGGTTTGTAACTGGGCAGACATTCTCTCTGGACTGAGAAAGTTCAGGCAAATGCCTGCAGTGGCTCAGGCTAGAAGCTGGGGTGTACTAGGACAGCCTTCCCTTCCCAGGCCCTGGTCAGGACACTCTGATTGGGGAGGTCTGCCTGCACCATCCCAGGCTTTTCCATACTGGCTGCTCAAAAGGCGGAGTGTTGCCAGTCTCCAGCCCCCTGCTAGCACTCTGAGGTAAGCAGGGTGGGGTGCAGGGCATGCATCTGTTGATGATACTGCACTTTTAAAATTTCCTTCCCTGCTTCTTTATACTGTCTGCAGCAAACTGACAGGTGAACAACCCAGCTGATAACAGTGTTTAACACCTCATTAGCAAAACAATAGCCTCTCTCCATTAGTTCAAACTCCTTTAAACACTCTACCAGCAGACCTGTTGATTAGCTCCAAACAGCCCTAAGCAGTCACTGTTCTGTCTGCCCGTCTCAGTGAGATTGGAGACATGCACACACAGAGACACCTCTCAGCATTAGCTAGCATACTGCATGCCTAGGGTGCAAGGGGCTAGGATCTGTGCTGTGGGAGATGGGGGTAGGGGGTAATTCCTACTTGTCCAGCAAGCAGCAAGGGGGTGGGGGTAGGGCAGGGGGAAGCCAGGCAGACCCTGCTGTGTCTGCAGTCTCTGCCAGAGCTCTGGCCAGGGAGCAGAGGGGAGGGGCCAGTTCTCTGTGGAGCAGAGAGCCCTGCCCAGCCCAGAGAACATGCCAGGATGCTGGGGGTATCTGGTTTATCTTAAACCAGCAAGGGGTCTAGGACAGACATTGCATAAACTATTTTGAGCCAAATCAGTTAAGTCTGATACTACATTCAACCAGAGATTCATAGAAGTATGGTCAGAAGGGACCTTGTCGATCACCAAGTCGAACCCTCTGCCCTGAACAGGAGAAAAAACTGGGCTCAAATGACCCCAGCCAGGTAGACGTCAAGCCTCCTCTTAAAGACCCCCAGGGTAGGAGCCAGCACCACTACCCTTGGAAGTTGGTTCTAGATCCTAGCTGCTCTGACTGTGAAGTAGTGCCTTTTGGATGTCTAATCTAAACCTACTCTCTAACAATTTGTGGCCATTATTCCTTGTTACCCCGAGGGGAGCTAGGGGGAACAGGGTCTCTCCCAAACCCTGCTGGTCCCCCCTAGTGAGTTTATAGATGGCCACCAGGTCCTCCCTCAGCCTTCTCTTGTGAAGGCTGAACAGGTTAAGGTCCCGTAGCTTCTCTTTGTAGGGTCTGCCCTGCTGGTCCCTCCTCTGGACCCTCTCAATGCTGTCCACATCCCTCCTGAAGTACGGTGCCAAGAACTGAACACAGTACTCCAGCTGCAGCCTGGCCAGTGTCACATAGAGTGGGAGGATCACCTCATTGGCTCTGCTTGAGATACATCTGCGGATGCAGGACAAGGTACGGTTAGCCCTACGGACCGTGACCTCACATTGTTGGGCCCTGTTCATCTTGGAGTCAGTAATGACTCCAAGATCTCTTTCTGAGAGAAACCAGGTTGATCTCAACCTGGTTTCAACCATTTTCGAACTGGTTTATGTGCACCTAACATCTGTTCTGTTACAGGTTTAAACTAGTTCCTGATCACTTAAACTGGTTTATGTGTAATGTCTATCCCTGGCCCAACAGTGTGCATGTGCTTTCCATACATATAAGCCTGGTTTTCAAAAAGACTAGTAATTTTCATGTGCCACTTTCTGTTCAGGTGTCCACTTCAAATACCATAAAGAACACTGATTTTTAAGAGCCTGGTGGACGGAACGTCAAGAAAATGACATCTCTTTTAAAGTGTTTTTAAATTAAAACTCCTCAAACTCTGCTTAAAAAACCTGCCTTGGAGAGGCAAGCTATTCTTGTTGGACAAAGCAGTATCCCTTTTTTCATCTCAACTTTCTTCAATTTTTTTAAGAGAGTCCTCTACAGTTCCTCACTTCTCCCTACTGTATTTCCTATAAACACAGTCCTTTTAGATACCCATTCATCCCATTCAAATAAGAGCCAAGGAAAACTCTGAGAGGCTGAGTGGAGAGACAGGATACTGAGGGATCTGGAGCCCTAAGGACTTTTTTTTGCTCTTGGATATCTACATATCAAGGGTGAACCAGGCCTCTCATTCTGAGAGTTACTGCTCAGTGTTTATGCTAACACATTAGATTTCAAATCCCTACACATATCCATGAAGAGAAATCACTAGGTTATGAATCAGCCTTTTGAATTAACTGTGCTTATTTTTTTATGTTGTGATCCCGTCTCAGATGTAAGTTGAAAACCCCTCTCTGACTTAGAAAGTGCTTTCTCATCTTATTCATCCCTGTGATTCACACTGATATTTTAAAAGGTAGACTCTCCTTTAAAGAACATTTTTATATATTTGTTTTTATTTATTGTCTTTCAGGAAAAAATGCTGTAAGGGTTATAAATTTGTGCTTGGACAATGCATCCCTGAAGGTAGGTTACTTCCTTGTTCTTACATTACATACCTCACTTCTTATTTCTTCTGTTTTCTGCACTGTTCCTTTGGGAAAATAATGACCAAACACAGACATGGCTGTATGTTGTGTACCCATGAGGAAATTGTTTAAAAAATAACAACATCAAAGTTTATGTCTCCAGCATGTTTCTTTTGGGATATTGGGTCTTAATTCTACCTACATACATTTGGTTGCAAAGATCTTGCAATACAAACAAGTTGCTCAGAACCCCTGATGACTTGACATTTTCACCTTCGTAATCAAGTTCTCCATTATCCACATGAAGCGCTGGTAAGCTCCATGACAAAAAACAAGTCCCGAGAAACTTTTAAGTTTGCCAAGGACAAGACCCAGCACAGTGAAACAAAGGATGACATTTGCTTGAGATCACTGCAACAGGGGTTGCTTGTTTCACTATTCTGCTTTGAGCTCTGAGCTGTTGTTTGCGAGTAGAGCTCGTGATTAGCCTTGAAAGGAGCTCCTATGGCCCCATTAACTTTAGTAAACTTTCTCTGAGGGCTCTGGACCTTTATAAGCTCAGAGAATTACTTTATTTATGTTAACTTATTTACTAGCTGAGGTTCCCTATGTCCAGTTCAGTCACTGTTGTATCTCATAGTTTCATAGTTGGTAGGGTTGGAAAGGACCTGAGCAGATCATCAAGTCCAACCCCCTGCTATGGCAGGAAAGAGCACTGGGGTCAAACGACCCCAGCAAAGTATTCATCTAGCCCCTTCTTCAAGACCCCCAGGGTAGGAGCCAGCACCACTTTGCTTGGAAGTTGGTTCCAGACCCTAGCCGCCCTGACTGTGAGGTACCTCCTCCTGATGTCTTGGCTGAATCTACCCTCTGCCAGCTTGTGACCGTTATTTCTAGTCATACTTGGTAGCGCTCAGGGGAACAGGGACTCCCCCAATGCCTGCTGGTCCCCTCTGACTAGTTTGTAAACGACCACTAGATCCCCCCTCAGCTTTCTCTTGTGGAGGCTGAACAGGTTCAGGTCCTGTAGCATCTGCTCATAGGGCCTGCCCTGCTGTCCCCTGATCATGCGGGTGGCCCTCCTCTGGACCCTCTCCATGTTGTCCACATCCCTCCTGACGTGTGGCGCCCATGACTGGACACAGTACTCCAACTGTGGCCTGACCAGTGTCACATAGAGGGGGAGGATCACCTCCTTGGACCTGTCTGAGATGCATCTGTGGATGCATGACAAGGTACAGCTGGCCTTCCTGACCACGTCCCCACACTGTCAGCCCATGTCCATTTTGGCATCAATAATGACTCCGAGATCCTTTTCTGCCTCTGCGCTGACGAGAAGGGAGTTCCCCAGCCTGCAGGTACGCTGCTGGTTCTTTCCCCACCCCCTGGGTGCAGCATCTTGCACTTGTCAGTGTTGAAACCCATCCTGTTCTCATCCGCCCCCCTCTAACCTGTCTAGGTCCGATTGCAGCCTAGTCCTCCCTTCTAGCATGCCCACTTCCCCCCACATCTTAATGTTGTCTGTGAATTTGAACAGGGTGCTTTTTTACCCCCTCGTGCAAGTCACTGATGAAGATGTCGAACAGCATGGGTCTGAGGTCCCGGTGGCCCCCACTGCCCACATCTCTCCAGGTCGAATAAGACCCGTCCACTACCCATCCATTAAGCTCTTTTCAATCGGACCTGATTTCTACTAGGCCACTGCAATTACTGTGAGAGCTGACAGTCCGGGGCTGTAGTGTATAGATCAGAAATCTTGGGATTCAGTGAAGCACTTGTTACAGTTTACTCTGTTAAAACACAGAACTTCGCTCCCCATACTTGGGTTCAGCAAGATCCTGACAGGATGAGCGTATGAAATGCATTTTACCTCCTAGGCATATTGCTGCTGTTAGTTTCTTTATTATAGTATGTCTGCGCCCTTGAGCCATTACTGGCAAATCTGAGCACTGGGAAAGCAGTTGCAGCACCGTTCTTGTGATGAGCAGTGAGCAGAAAGAAGATGGGCCTGGGACCTGCTTGCCTCACCTCCTGTATTATCTCTCCCCATCTGTGGAAGGTGCTGTTTAAACAGTCTGTCACCCTTAAAGGTGATGGCATTGCCACTGAGCTGTGTCAACATCCTCTTTATGCTTTTTTCCCCATCTGTAAAGATGGAAATAATTAGACTTGACAAACAGAACTTCAGAAAAACTTAGAAATCATCTCCTTCACACACTCTACTCCCAAAGAAATCACCTCAAGAAGGAACACATGCTACAAGCATCTACAAGAGATGAATCCCGCTGTCTTCCAACACATTATACAATGTATACAGCAAGACTATGAAGGATTCATTACAGTACCCATCCAACACAAAAAGAAGAAATGGAACAAGGTACTACAGGAACAACTTTCCCAGTCACAAAACAAGCCTCCGAAGGACACCGCCAACGCCATTCGACATCCAGCATTGGACTCGATGGAACAGAAGGAATCAGTCAACCCTCTAATGTTATCAGTCTCTCCACACACACTTACCAAAGCTGAAAAACCTGTCCTCTCCAAAGGCCTTAATTTCTGTCCAGAAAAACACACAAATAAGATGCTACAATATGGAGAGCTAGAAGAACGTTTTCAATGTCTCCATCTGAAGGAATATTTCCACAATCAAAAGGAATGCACTTGCAACACAAATTCATCTGGTTACAACATCGATAAAAAGATCAATGACAAAAAAGCCCAGGACACCTCAGATTGGACACCCAAAAGTGGACAAAATTCAAACCTTGATCGCTACACTGACTGCTTCAGAGAAAGAATAAACAATGAAATAGTCAACGACAAACACCACTATAACAACCTCTCCCTCTCAGAAAGAAGAGCCAGAGGATCTTTAAGATCCAACCATCAAATAGTAATAAAACTGGCAAATAAAAGAGGAGCTATAGTTATATTAACCATGAAGACTACATACAAGAAGCCAAGAGACAACTCTCTGACCCTACCTACTATAAAAAACTAAAGGAAGATCCTACTCCCCTTTTCTCCTCAAAACTCAAAACCACCATCACATAATTTACACCAGAACTACAAGAAGAACTTCAGACCCTGATCCCTCCACTACCCAGTCCAGGGACTTTTTACCTGCTCCCTAAAATCCACAAACAAGGAAACCCTGGCAGACCTATCACTTCCAACCATGCGACCTTAACAGAAGAAATAGCGGGTTTCATCAAATCCATCTTAAAACCACTCATCACCCAAAGAGTTGAGTTTCATTCAAGACACAACTGACTTCCTGTGAAAACTCAAAAACACAGACCGCCTTCCCAGCGATACCCTTCTAGCCACCAACTTCCCATACCAGGATGGCCTCCAAGCCTGCCTCAAATATCTACAAGAACAAGATTTCAACTCACAGTACAAACCCAGGATATCACTGAACGCATAAACTTCATCCTCCCATGCACAAACTTCAGTTTCAACCAAGGTTCCCTTTAAGCTGCGCGTGTGCGTGGCTATGCACAAAAAAAAATCTTGCCACGTGTTAACTTTTTAATGCCGCACACCTGCCCAGAGAGGAGCTGGGCTGTTGATTTCTGGAAACCCGGAGCACGGCAGAGGCACCAGGGTCAGCGTGTGGGACATTTACTGGCAGTAAGTTACGGCTCAGCTGCTCTCCACTCCTCACCGTGCCAGCGTCCTTGCAGGGAGGGAGAGAGGCGCAGGACAGGCAGCGGCTCCTCCCCAAGGCAAGGCAGGGGTGGGGACAGGGGCTGAGGCTCCAGGGAACTACTCAGCTTCCCAGCCCCTTCAGGCGAGCTTCGCCCCAAGCCCCAATGCCATGTACCTCCTTGCTGCCTGGTCCGCCCAGTGGCAGGATGCACACCACTTTAAAAGGCTGCAGAGGCACAGAGGCAATGTTAATCATTTTGAAAGAGTATTGAAATCTGCCAGATAAGGAAGAGGAGTAGCCAGACATGTAATTGTAACATCTCTCAATAATACATTTCCTAGTGTTCAATCCAGTCTTGATTTAAATGTCCCAGACAACTGGACTATATATAGCGATGTACTATTCCATTTATTCTATTCTGTTCTTCAGTGTTTCACTGAAGAAACAGAGCTTTACAGAGTATATTAAATGAGAGCTTTACAGAGTATATTGCATGATGTGATTTGTCTGTCGCATGCGATCCTTTCTCTTTTGCATGCTCTCCTCAGGTGGAGAGTTCTATATAAACTTCTGTTTTGGTAGGGTTTTATATTTTAATTTTTTTACTGTACACCTTGTAGCTATTGGAGAACAACTATTGCAAACAAGAGAGGCATGTACAAAAAAACCTACTTAAAACTACGCAGGTGGAAGAGAGCTGCTTAGATCAGAGGCATAAATAAAATGTATTTCAAGACTCTTTTCTTCCAAGTAATGGTGTGAGCATGCCAAAAGGGATCAATTTGTGAATGGGCCAAAGCAGTGCACTCATGGACTGAATCAGGATGCTCACGGATTGCTATGCCTTAGAGGGAATATTGGTTTCAATAACCAACACTTCCTCCAGGCTATAGGCACAGGTATGGGCACCAAAATGGCCCCACAGTATACCAACCTTTTATGGCTCATCTAGAAGAAGACTTCTTCAGGAAGTGCACCATCAAACCCATACTATACCTGAGAGATATAGATGACATCTTTATCATTTGGACTGAAACTCAGCAGCAGACCCGGCAGTCTCTAATTAATTTCCACCAAAAATTCAACCATCATCACCCCTCCATCAGACTATCACTTCAATACTCTAACACCAACATTTCCTTTTTGGACACCATGATCACTACCCAAGATGGTAAAATTCAAAGCACCATATATAAGAAAGCCACGAACCAACAAACATATATACACAGAACCAGCAATCGCCCTAAATACACCAAGAAGCTGTAATATACAGCCAAGCTCTCCACTAGCACTGAATTTGCAGTGAGGAGTATACCTGTGACCACCACCTCACAAATCTCAGAAGAGCCTTCAGCCAAGAAGGACCCTTCTCCAGAGAGAGATTGTACTTGAAAGAGCCACTCGGATACCATGTGAAGATTTTCTGCAGCACAAAATGAAAATCCCTACAAATTGCAGACCATTAGTTATGATGTATCACCCTTCCCTGGAACCTATGCAGAAAATCCTCAAACAATTGCAACCAATATTAGAAGATCCCTCTCTTAAAGAGATCTTTCCAGAACTGCCCATCCTAGCCTTTAAACAGGCACTGAACATCTTTAAATTCATCACCAGAAGCAAACTCCCTATGACCCAAACCACACTGAATGGATCTAGACCATGCCAGGACAAGAAATGCAAAACCTGCCAACACATCTTCACCACACCTACAATAAATACCCCCCACAACAGAGCCATCGCCATTCCTGGATCTTGCAGCTGCACCTCCAGAAATGTTATATCTCATCCAGTGCACCAAATGCCCTGATGGAAAATATGTAGGAGAAACCAAACAACAACTGCGCACCAGAATGAACACACAATGAAAATCTATTAAAGACAAGAATACCCAACTACCTGTGGGAGCACATTTCTCACAAGACAATCACTCTGTCTCCAGTCTCTCAGTTTTAATCCTCAAAGGGAACTTACAAAACACCTTCCATAGACGAGCCTACGAACTTCACTTCATAAATCTACTGGACACTCAAAGTAATATAGACAATTGGGATAAGTTCTGTTGCTTCCCAAAGAAGCATGTTTTCAAACATGCTGCTGCTTCCTGTTTGGGGTCTCTCCTTATCACCTCTCCACTCTTCAGTTCATCCAAATGCTGTGGCTAGGATCACATGTTCCTCCTATTTTTCCACTCTTTGAACATCTAGTAAAAATGCCCTTCTCTGTGTGTGAGGTGATTTCCTTCTGCTGCTTCCTAGCTCTTCTCAAGCCCCACTTCTTTCACACAAGATTGTGAAATGGGTGGGTTGGGGGTTAAGAGTGTTGAGTGTGAAGGGAATATATATCTCCCAGCTCCACAGAGCACACACAAGAAAAGCAATGAATCCTATCCATCCTACTAAACCTTACTCACATCACATCTGTATTGGTGTTAAACTAATTTAGATTAAACACTAGGATTTCCAGGGCCATGTTATATGGTTCTTAATGTTGCTCTACTTTATGCACTGTTTCACAGGGTACGGTAGGAAAGCTTGTCTATCCTCTTGTAAAGAAATCTTCTTGGATCACCTCACAATTAACCCACTTGCAGCTTGGCCTACACCACCCTTCAGGTCACGTGGAATATGACTTTACATGCCAGTGCAAGCTAGTCGGTAGCTTCTGGTGAAAAAATCCAGCCCTGACCAGCAGCCCAGGAGTACAGCCCAGGGGTGTAGGCAGTGAGTGACACACAGCAGCTTGCCTCAAATGCCTGGCACCACTGCAAGCAGGTGGTGGGTGACAGGTGCCTCACCTCTGGCTTTGCTTCGCCTCCAGGAGAGGCAGTTAGACAGGAAGCTGCACTGCAATTGCAGCCCACCTGCAACCCATGGCCCCTGTGCAGGGCTGGAGGCAGGAAGTGGCAGGCATTGACCTCCACCCCCTGGAGCTTCCCCAGCCTAAGCTGTGGTGCTGCACTGGGAGGCAGTGGTAAGTCAGACTCTTTAATTAGTCCTGGCTTCCCCTCCTCTGCAGCCAGGTCACATCCCCCCTTTCCACCCCCTCCATGTGGCCAACTGACCGCACCTTGGAGGGATTCAGCCCAGGATGCCATGTTGGTGCCCACGACACTGTTGCCTGCAATGGGGGGATCTACCCCGCTTTCCCCTCAAGCTCCTGGCATCTGGCTGCCACAGCCCCGGGTGCATGGACCTGGGTGCATGAGTGGGCCCAATCTGTACCAACGCCACCCCCCAGCCCCGCAATGGTGGGGATTAAACCCCCACTTCACCTCAAGCTGCCAGGGCCTGGCCTCAGCCCTGCACCTGATGCTGCAGCCATGAGGGGGTTGTCGGGCTACAGATGCCTGGCAAGGGCTGCTGCACCCTTGCCAGGCAGATCCAGAAGCACTGCAGAGCAGGGTTTCCCAGCCCCAGCCCTTTCTCAGCTGGCTGGAGCAGCCATAATGCTCCGGCTAGGGAGAAGGGCAGGGCCAACCCTGCTTGGCCCAGCCCAGTCCAGCTCAGCCCAGCCCAGCCCAGTCAAGGGCTGCAGAGCACGCTGGGATACTCCCTGCAGGCTAATACTTTCTTCAGGCCTTGCACCTGTGAGCTCTAGAGAGCTCATCAGCCTGTGTCTTCTCACAAGCTCTTTCCTTCCACTCTTTAATGGAGGACTTGCTCCCAGGTCCGGTCTCATTTTTTCTAAGCCTCCAGTTGCCCTTATCTCCCCACAGGCCAGATTACACCATGATACAATCTCATACTGAGAGATGAGCAACACCTGACCCCTTAGGGGGGTCTGAGTCATACCTCACTCCATTTTCACTCTGGTTGACTTCAGCAGGGATGGTGCATGTACTGCATGGCTTTGAGGTCAAAATCAGATTGGGTTTCTCACTAGTTTTGAACTTGTTTCAGGCATGTTGTTTCCTGATTATACAGCAAATTCAGGCAGTGCTTCATCAGTTACTAGTCTGCACCTTTGCCTCAGAGCTGTCCAGCTGGTGGCCACTGCCCAGCTGCTGCTCCCTCCATCCCTCTAGCTGCAACTGCAGGCAGTCTCCAGGCTTCTCTGGGTGCCTCTTCCTGCCTTTGCTCCAGGGGACAGGGCAGTGTGGCAGCACAGGGAGCTGAGGGTGAGCCTGGGGTACACAATGCAG
>JAGPOW010002514.1:66668468-66692505 GCA_030014935.1 Caiman crocodilus | reverse complement strand
CTGGGGTACACAATGCAGCTGCCAATATGGGGAGTTTTTTTTTTTGGGGGGGGGGGGGCATAGACTCAGTGCAGAGGTGGGATACCTGCACAAGTGTGCAGTGTACCAATGGGGGGCAGCAGTCGCAGGTGCAGGTGCATGGTGCAGCAGTGGTAGAAGTGGGGTTGCGGATGTGCAGTGCAACAGTGGGGAAAGGTCACGGGCACACAGTGCAGTAAGGAGGGAGGGGAATCCATGGTGCATACACCGCCTGGCTGCTTGGAAGCTGGACTGCCCTGCTTTCCATTACTAGGAATGGAGATCATTTATTAACTGTGTTCTGGTTCAGTTGGTCGTTGTTTTTCCACAGTGTGTGTGATTTTAATTATTTTTCTAAAAGCCTGTTGATAGTTATGCTTAGAAAACTTTGAAGTATTTTATGCAGGTGATGTTGTTACTGTCATTTATGAAGTTAGGGTGGGAAAAACAAATTACTTTTATGTAACTGACATTTAACTGACCTTAAACCCTTATTTGGAGCAATAAGAAGAGTACGTGCGAGTGCTCCTTTCCTAAATTACTTGATTTGTAGAAAAAATGAGATTAGGAATTACAGTTTAACAAAATAAACCAGATGTGCTTCAGGACAATATCACTTCCATGTTTCTTTGATCCATTGTGACAACGTAATAATACTTTGTTAATTAATCTAAGATGAACTACAATAGCAAATCAAGTTCCTGTCCTTGACATGTGGCAGCTGCTATCAGTATTTTCCTAAAGCACAGTTTTCTTTTTTTAGATTATGATGTGTGTGCAGAGGCTCCTTGTGAACAGCAGTGCACAGATAACTTTGGGCGAGTTTTGTGTACATGTTATCCTGGATACCGGTATGACCGTGAGAGACACAGGAACAGAGAAAAACCCTATTGCTTAGGTGCGTAGAAGGGGTATGTCAGATTTGTCTCCCAGTAAGGAAGTGTCCCGTTTCAGGGAGAATTTACAGTTTCTTTAGAAGTTGGTTTCTCAGAAAGTGAATGTTTCCTTTTTCTTCTTTTCTATGTTGAATAAGATTTTTGCCTTGTTAATTCCTTTTCTGCTTCCTTCATCCCCCATAGACTCTAAGAAGGCTTCAAGCTATTTGGCAAGAGAACTGAGGCTCAATTGTCACATCAAAACTAAATGTGGGGAAACAATGTTTAACTATGAAAACAAACCTTGGAGGTTCAATACAGATAGTAAGCACTTAATTCAGGCATGAATCCTTTACATGGGTCCCTCACGTAACTAACTTCATCTAACTCAGTAGTATTACACTGCATAGGCTAGTATTCATGCAAGCAAATGTTTGGTGAATCAGCCCTTGCCTGTAAGCTCCATGAAGGAAAACTCATCAAGCAGTGTTCCTCTGTAAGGTGCTGTGCGTGTTAATAGACTACTCATGAAACTCAGGCCCAGGTCCCCAGAAGTTTTATGGCTGCTGAGAATAATAAGACCCTTAAGAGAAGTCATTTATTTCATTTGAGCTCTGGACCTCTGTAATTTTTGGGTATTCTTGACATTTGCTTAACATCAGATATCGATGAGTGTGCCACAAGCAATGGGACTCTCTGCTCTCAGATCTGCATCAACACTGCAGGCAGCTACCGGTGTGAGTGCTATGAAGGCTATATCCGAGAGGATGATGGGAGGACCTGCACCAAAGGAGATAAAGGTATATGTTAGCATGTATTAAGTATCTTGAGCCAAAAAGAGCCCAAAGAATGTGGCCCACCGCAGTGGTTGTGGAAGTTTAATTCAGCTAGTGTAAAACTCAGGTTCACTGGTGTAACAGAACTGATCTGGCCCGTCAACTTGGGTTATGAAACAGGACTCAACTGCCCAAAATCTATTATATTTCCATCACCCCCTATTAATGGTGCTCCTGGGGCAGGCAAGCTGTGGAAAAGCCACATGGGTGGCCTTGCCCTCCTGTTGACTGCAAGGTATCCACTGGATTTCAGTACTAACTGTTTGTTCTGCAGGAAGGCAAAGCACCTTTAGCTGATTGAATGATTGGGAGAAAATCCCAGGAGGAGAACCTTTTGGTGATTTAGTTTCCCTTTGCCACGGGAGAGGAAAATCAGGTATAGTCCCACACAGCGCAATCAGATGATAAGTGCACCTCATTCCATGGGCTTGACACAGTGCTGATAGAAGTGTTCATATATTGATGGCAAATCTTGGTTCCCAACGGCTTGACCACTATGTTTGGGGGCTAAATAACCTGTGCTGAGCTTAAACCATGACTGCCTCTGAGTTAGTGGACCCTTGAGCCCAGGGGGCAATTTTGTGGCTTGTTTTGGCTGTACTTTCCCCTTGCCACTAGTTTATTTGCTGCAGACATGTCATAGTAAATCAGTTGTCACATCTGCATATGAGGAGGGAAGAAGAGGGAGATGTCCTAGAGAGAATGAAAAGATGAATAACAAAGCTCACTCTTATAATTTTTGTAACTACTTTTTCTGAGTCATGGACAAAAATAGAAAATACAAGTAATGTATTAAACAAGGATCCTGTTTTCCTGCGGTTAAAGTACTGTAAATCTGGTGTAGATTGAAATACTACTGAAAACAGGACTTGTCCCACCTCCTGGATTTCAGAAGAAAAATGGACCACATTTCATTAACATAACTGGATTTGGTTTACCCTGCTGAAGCTGAAATTAGCCTGTGGCCCAGTATTAGAACTTTGAAGTTTTCAGGCACACACTAAGAGTATCCTGGAGATTCAATTTACCTTTTAAAATAATTCAAATCAATAGGCTAAACCCTGATCAGTGACACTAGCACACTTAATTCTATGGAATTAGAGTTCATTAGATGGTACTTTTTAAAGTGAGGCCAGAATTTTTTGCAATAAAGGTAGTTTTTTTCCCAGTTTTACCATCATTAGTAAATATAAATATTGGAATGCATATGAAGATTTTAAAATTTTCTACCATCATGCAGCATCTTTAAAATTGTGAACATAGTTATAGCAGGTGAGTATCAGATGGGAAAAAGATTCTGACCTAAAAACCCCCCAACTCTTTTGCTGAATGGCAGGTTACAGTTACTTCACCTAGTAATGACTGGAAACAGATATTACACATCGGCTTTTCCCAATCCCAGCTGGAGGAGAGGCAAAAAACATTGTGTAATTTTTGTTTTCCTCCTTGAAAACATGTAGCTGGAGCCACTCTAGCAATTTGTTTTTGTTCCCTTTAGCTTTCAAAGACTTTAATTGCTTTATTTATAAAGACGTCTTTAAGAAAACCTGGGCACTGCAACTAATTCCTTTTCAGATATTTTTATAATTAACATTTTTGGAGGGAGTTATGTTCCATGGCACTCAGGATTATTGTCTGCACAAAGCACGCTAGGCATTTGTAAATAAGCTTTGCATATCTGTAAAACAGTAATTTGTAAACTAAATTTACATGGCAACCTCAATTATCTGTTTGGTGAGGAATCCATCTTCCAAAGTATTCAAAACATTTATTGGTGATGGGTTAAGAAGCAGCAGAAGAGCTGAATAATGCTCTTTTGCACCAGTGTAAATCTAGAATAGCTTCATGGACTTCATCTGAATGCTCTGGATCTGTGTAGGTAGAAGCACTAATTTTTTATTAGTGCTATTGAGCTTGCGAATTCCAGCCAGTAAGCAGAAAAATGGAATTTCAGCAGCTGATACTCCTCTGTAAAACATGCTACAGTTACGTGCCACCTTGTGGTAACTTGCAGTTCCTGAAGCATTTTAAATCATAAAACTCAATACAGATCTAAGCTGTAATAACTGTATGTGAAACCAGAGGCAGGCTCCCTTCAGCTTGGTTGCTGGAATTCTTAAGGCAGAAGTTCTGATAATATTTGGTATTAGAGATTGCAAATAAAATAGACAGAAATTTAGCAGATCCCTCTAACTGTAACCCAGTGATTTTCACCAGTGGTGCTACAGCACCTCTGGTTGCCATGAGATACTTTTAAGGGTGCCATGCCACTGCCAAGTGGAACTGTCTCACCCTGCCTCTGTTTCCTGGAAATATTGTGTATGATTGGACCAGGCAGTGGCTGTGGAAGGATGGGGCACCCCACTGCAGCCTAGTCTGACTGAAGGCCAGACAAGATGTGGTGTCACCTCTATCCTGCTGGATTCATCTAGGTTAAAGCAGCAGTGCACTAGACTCCAGTGCTGATTGCCCCAGCTGCAAAACAGGACCTTGACCTTCTTGTAACTGGGCAAGCTGTGCCCTCAAGTGCCAGCTGGGCTCCTGGGCAGGCAAGATCCAGGTGACATTTTGCTCTAGGAAGCTTGGCTTCCCTTTGAGCAAGGAGCACCAGCCCAAGCCCTGACATGGCGCCTGGTTCCTCTCTTGCCTAGCTCCATGGCTCTGCAATGCCAAAGCTGCCCCTGTCTTGGCCCTGCTATCTCCCCTTCTCTTGAGAATCCTGTGGGACCCCCAAGGTCAAATCCATGAAACCCAGGGCAGGTCACTTGTGGGGTACCACTAAATTTAGAAAAGTTACAGAACGGGCCTTGAGTCTGAAATGGTTGAGAAACACTGCTCCAAACCTGTCGTAGTTTTCATGGAGAATTAACTCTGGTGTTCACTGAGACATTCCAGAAGAATTGTCTGTCCCAGCTACCTGTGGAGGGTTTGGGATTGAGAGTATGGTCAGGGGTAGAAAGGTAAGAAAGGTTTATTGACTTAACAAAAACACAGCTACGTGTAATAACAAGACACATGATGACAGATAAGGATAATTCACATCATCAACTTATCGGCAGTCCCCTCTGATGCCTGATGTACAACAAGTTTCTCTTTCCACAAAGTTCAGTGAAGTCAGGCGTCCCTGATCAGTGCCGTCTGAGGGGTACCGGGAAGGACCCTGGTATTCAGTCCTTGGGTTCCTCGAGATCCACGGACCCACTGATCCAGATCATCAGCTAACTAATCCTTTTCACAGAGCTGTATCTTCCTTCTGAATGATTTCTGGATGTTTTAGCCCATTTATAATTTCTGAGCTGTGATGATAAGTTACAGCCATTCAGATTGTATTTTACTTCAACTGTTCTTAGGCTGACCAGTAGCAGTACAAGCCTTCCATTCCTTTGATAAGGTTAATTTTAACTACGCCACAGGGCCTTACTACTTCAAGGCTTTTCTAAATTTACTGGGCCTTACTACAGCTTAAACTTTAATTAGGCTCTTAGCAACAACATATAGCTTACAACTGAACAAATACAGAAAAACACTTGGTCTAATCTTCACACAGCCTTCAGCAACCACTTTTATCACACAGACATAATTTTCAGCTGTCACATTGTCAACTACCCCTTTTGGTCCCTAACCTGCTGCAAGGAGGTTGAGCTGACCATGTAGTAGGTTTGAACAACAGGCAACAGGACTGACCCATCCTTGTTGCTTCAGCAATTGTTTTACATGTTACAGAGACAGGACACTTATATATTCCAAGAAGACAAACTAAACCTCTGCACTTCGAGCCCAGATAATATAACACAGATGATAAGCTAAACAATCTCAGTGAAAAGAATGCATGCTGAACAGCTCCCTGTGGAGATCTCCTCCTGGCAGTACCTCCCTGTCTTCCAGCATAAGCAGGACAGTGTTTTCAACCATATGCTAAGCAAACAAACTGCCTCTCCAAGCAGTTTTCTTATCAATAGCAGCTGCGAGACTCACCAGTGAGTAGGTAAAAGGGCCTGAAGAAGGATAACAGAACATTATGCAAACTAGAGTTAGCTGCCATTTAAGCCATGGCATTCAGGATTGCCCTCTCTGTACAGAGTATTTAAAGGGACAAGTAGTTTTAGGCCTAAAATTCAGGCCTCATAAAATAAAAAACAAGCTTTTTAAGCATCTTGCTCAAGAGTTTCCTTATTATAGAGTTGTCAGAATTTATTTGATATCTGTACGAATGATGACTAGAACCTGGTTACCCCCATGACCATCATCAGCTCATGCTAAGACAATTCCAGCTTTATTCATAAGTAGCTGTCTTTTGGGTTTGATATGTGACCAGGCTGTGCAAAAGGAATGTGGTAATGGATGACTTTTTTCCTGGTCAGATCATTACCTCCTTCTGGCATGAGTCAGGAGAATCTTGCCTTGCTCTTAAGATATATCAGATCCCCACCAGTGTTTGTATGGGTCCAGAGACTAATCAGTCCAGCTGGATTTACAGAATTCCCTGCAGGATAATACAGCCAAACCCATGATTCTCAACCAGGGCACCATAGCACTTTAGGGTGCCCTGAGATCTTTTCTAGGGTGCTGAAAGGTGCCACACAATGTTAGTATGATTAGGTGTGCAAATATGAGTCACAATTTATCTCATGATAAACCATGAGATTTCAAATAGGAATTCATAGTGTTAAAAAAAATTCTGACCTGTCTGGGACTTTCTGAATTCTTTGCAACAGAAGAATTCCTGTTATTTTTCTGTAATCAAAAAAACAAGTGAAAACTAAGAGCTGGCATTTTCTGAGGTATGCTTAAAATCTAATGGGGCGCCTTGCATTGAGAACTACTCGCTTATCTATTAGATGACTACAGTGTTGACCCCATTATTATATCCAACTTATGTCTATGGATATCATTATACTAACTTGTTTTCCACATCCTTTTTGGGGATAGATTGGATTAGATACCAGAACAAGGGACCAAATGTAGTTGTTTCTTACACTCCATGTAATTGCACTCATTCCCAGGAGATCACACAAAGCTTAAGACATCAGGAAATCTGGCAGTTTGTACATTGCTTTCAGCAACATTTCACAACAATCTGTTTCTCTCTTGTGTGACCTCATTTGGATAAAATATAAACTGAAAGGAACGTCAGTCTAATACTTGTATCAAACCCACATTTTAGCTTGCTTTTTGTTTAAGCAATTATATGTGCCTCTGTAATTCTGGCTTTCACCTAGAGTTAGATGCACCAAAATACTCATGTTTTTAAAAGAATGTTGATGAATTGGAGCAGGTTCATAAATGAATCCCTGAAACAATTTAAGGGTTGGAGAAAATGCCTCACAGTGAGAGATGTAAGATGTCTAATCTTTTAATTTTTCTAAAAGAAGACCAAAGGATGATTGATTGTGGTTCATGAATTCCTTCCCAGGAAGAAAAATGCCAGGTACTGGCAAAGTCATAACAAGAACCCTGAATAGAATTTAATGCCAGATAAACTCCAACTAGAAATAAGATGCACATTGTTCTACTGTGCGTATTTCCCATGCTTCTGGGCTTTGCTGGTGACGCCTGTCCCCCTGATTTCTGTTGTGTCAGGGTGTTTTCAAGCCTTTCTCAGAGGCATTGGGTGTTAGCTGCAGCCAAAGCTGGGGATTTTGACTAGAATGTGCCAGTGCTCCTGCTGGGACATAAAGCCATAGGTTCTGGCTAGAGGGTCTTGCCACTCTGTGAGGGCCAGACCATTTGCCATATTTAGGGTCAGAAAGGAATGTTATCCCATGATCAAGTTGGTACGGACTGTGCAGGGTTTTGCTTTATCCTATAGTCCTAGGTAAGACATGGCCCCCTACCTGGCATCTTTTGAGTATACAGGTTTCCCTCACTTTATGCTGTACACATGTTCCTGGAAAATGGCGCATAACTTGAATTTGCATAAAGGGAACCCACTTTACAATGTAACAAATAGGGATACGTTCCAAGACCTTGACTGTACTGACCACAGACCCACTTCTACCACGTTTACAAGACGATGTTGGTACTCACCAACAGCAGACAGTGCACACAAGCACCCTGACACTATCATAATGGGGATGGCATCTACAGAAACACATGTCACAGACAATGAGTGAGGAGCACAGGTCTGCACAGGAGACTATATTTTGGTGCACATCATTCCCTCAGTGCACCACACAAAGCAGCTGACTGCGGGCTTCCACCACACCAATTGCATAAGAGTGAATTTATCTCACATATAATGAATTTTTGGTATAAAAAGGGTCATCACTTAAGAGCAAATTCACACATACAGAACCTGCATGAAGCAAGGGAAAACTGTATATTAATCAAATGTATAGAAACAGGGCATTGGCTGCTGTGGTTCCCCTGCTTAACCTGTGGTAGATTAGGGTGTTGTGTCTTGTGCTGTGTCAGGGCTGACAGTAGTTTTACAAAGAGTTTAGATTATGGATTTGTTTAGAATGGGTTGGATAGGAGTGATTCTACATCAGGCATGGGATTGCACTAGATGACCTCTGCAGGTCCTTTCCAGCCCTATTTCTCTATGGTTCTGTGACTTCGAACAAGGAGGGTGATGAACCATGAGAACAAACTGCTAAAGGAAGAAGTGAACTCTTCCTCTCTCAATGTTTTCAAGTTAAGACAGAATGCCTTTCTTTCTAGAAGATGCACTGTAGCCAAACACAAGTTATCGAGATCAGTGCAAGGTCAGCTGGGTTAAATGCTATGGCCAGTGTTATCCAAGGATTTGTAGTAGAAGAAGATTTAGTGGTCCTTTCTGGCCTTAACTCTCTGAATCAATGAAAGCACCGTGTTGAATGCCATTCTTCTGGCACTAGTTTTTGGATGACATTTAAATAGCACTGGAAAGCTCACAAAGAAATCTAGTATTTCAAGCCTGATTTTTAAACTAAAAAAGACTGACTGAGTTTAAGGGTACTATAGGTGAGTTTTCCAGTATTCACCACAATCAGCTAAAAGATTCCCCTTGACAACACTTGTTGTATCAGGCTCTTAGTAAGCAGCTGAATGCTCATCTGTTTTCTTAATTAATCACTAATTCTGATGTTCTTAATGCTCCTGATGAGTTAACTTTGCCTTTCTTTATACCATTTTTCTTCCATGAAGTGGAAGGACATATGTATGATCTACATACTAGGATAAGAGAACTAAGCCTCTACTCTAAGAGGCAGAATTACTAGTCCAGTGCATCTGAAATAGCTTTCTGGATATGGATGAAAGTAGTACATAGACATTGATTAGCTGTGAATCTGTTTGAGCATTCTGGCATATTACAGAAGGATATATAAGAATGGATACATAAGGAAACTATATGAAATTCACTGCACTTAATCCAGTAAATATATAAATGTCAAGCACCAAGAAATGTCTGTAATATTAACACACAGGCTGTTTTACATAATGCTATATATTTTTCAAAAGCTATATTAATTTATGAAAATGACCCAAATAAAGATAATAGAGTGTATATCCAAATGGACAAATATTCCACCATGGCTAAGGGCATGGTGGGTGGTCCATTTAGAGGATAACAGCCTGCTGTTATGCCAACGAGTGGAGCTCCTCCTTTAACTCAAGTAGCAGTAATCTGTGCCATGGTGCTGAAGAGCTGGTGTGTAAACCTTTTTAATGAGCCTTGTGGTCGATCATTCTTCAAACCTAAATGTTGGCTTGACTTGTTTAAGCTGTCCAGGTTCTTCATGAACTGTATGTTTTTCAACAGCAAAAAGAAGAAAGGTTGTTTCCTACAGTTTGCCAGTACGTTCCTCCGTGTGTTTGGGAAACTTCATTTCCTTTTACTAGGACATCTGTTAAAACAATGTTTGTTTGTGGAACAAAAGTGACTAGCTCCATTTGAGACCATAAAGAAAATGAGGTTCTGATGCTTGTTATTTCCAACATTATGGCACCGATTCCTCAGCAATGTCATTTCCATATCCCTGCCAGTCCTCTACCTTCAATGTGATACCTTACCATGAATCTCATTTTTCAACACTTTTTGCTCTTGCAGCCTCTTAGCATGGTAAAATAATCAGTGATGATAAAGGCCAATGTTGTGCAAACTGAAGGAGAGAGTCGCTTTGCCTGGGATTTTCTTGTAATTTACAGCATATGAAAATTGGCCATTGAGGAGATTATAAATCAATTGGGAGCTATAAAGCTGCTATACTGTAAATGGACAGATAAAAGCATGGGCGTGAACATTTTCAGGTATCAGAAAGTAGAGAGTCATTAGGGACTGCTAACTGGAAACGGCTGGTTTTAAAATGTGTGTAGGATTGTCTCAGTAAAATTGTCTCAGCTCTACGCAGTGATTCACAGTTGAAAAGTTGGTAATGGCACGATCCCCTCTGCCTTTCACATTATGGGAAAATATAAAAACCTCAAAGGCTGTTCTATGGCTTTTTGCTTTTGCAGTTGCTTATTCAATTATTTTGTGGGATTCTTTCCTTTTGGATTTTCTGCCTTTCTTATGTTTGTCCTGGAAATCGTTTTCTTGTAGCTGGGCTCTCTGAGAAGGCCGACAATGCAGTGAAACCAGGAGCTTGCTGTGCCTCGTGCAAAGAGTTTCACCAAATAAAGCAGACGGTTTTACAATTGAAGCAAAAGGTATGAATCAAAGGTCACCTCTTTTCCAGAGCTATGTTTTTAAAAAGACCATTTGAGACTAGAAACATATTTTGTGCTTCTTAAAGTATCTAACTTTAAACCTACAAATGTTGTGTTTTTGTTGCCACGTGAAGCTTGTGTTTGAGCATTGTGTAGCAGGTGTTTAAACCATGTGTGAATGGCAGTTCTCTTGCCTTCATCTGAGCAGACTACAAACATGTCATATCCTGTGGGAAATGTAAGATATGGCCAGGGGCAGTCAGGATTTGAGCCTAGGTTTCCTGTCAGTCTTACCCTTGTATTTAATTCTAAAATGTTTTTGACAAGGTCCTTCACCAAAGGCTCTTGAAGGAATGAAGCTGTCATGGGATCAGAGGACAAGTCCTTTCATGGAATGAAAATTGGTTAAAAAAATAAAAACAAAGGGTAGAACTAAATGTTCATTTTTCACAGTGGAAGAAGGTCAGCAGTGAGGTTCCCTAAGGATGTGTGCTGGGAACTGTATTGTTCAACATTCATCAGTGATCTGAAACAGGATGTGAATAGTGACATGACAAATTTTTCAGCTAACACAACATGAATTCTGATAGTCAAATCCAAAGAAGTGTCATAGAAAGGTAACAAAGATCTATCATAACTGAGTGAGTGGGAAACAAAAAGGCAAATGAATTTCAACATGGGGACATACAAAGTAATGTATATGTGGCAAGAAGATAAACCTAGCTATGTGTGATGGGCTCAGAGTTATTACTGGGTTCAAAAAGGATTAGACAAGTTGATGAAGAATAAGTCCACTGGGACTATTATATATAACATTTTTGGCTGTGACCTATTGGTGGTGACTAAGAAGGAACAACAAGGCCCACATCCCTCTACCTTGTTTCTTACACACTTCCTCTAAAGCAACTGTTTGTTGCCACTGTTGAAGACAAGATACCAAGCTAGATGGACCTTTGGTCTGGCCAGCTCTACAATTCATGGATACTCCAATATTTAGGGCTTGATCCATCATGAAATAAGGTTAGCCTGTGTAAAGGATGTAGAAAAGGGTGAATCTGCATAAATGAGAATGCTGATGCATGGCCTTCAGGGTATAGTTGCCTACTTGAAAGTATAATGTTTAAGAGTGACTACATCAGTGGAAGACTCACTTATTTTGACTCAAAAACACGTGCAATCCGTATTTTCAGTATATACTTATAGGTAAGGGAGCTAGTACAAAGGTGGATAAAAGCTATTAAAAGCCTGGTGTTTTAACAATATTTGCATGTCTCTGTGTTTTAACAATATTTGCACTCATGTATAGCTGCTTCTGCCATTGGAATGCATCAGCCCGGAGAATCAGACAAGGATGTGCCAGTCAGGGTTAAAGAGAAAGTTGAAAGAATTTCAGTAGAAAATTAAACTGACTTGAAATTACAGTGGTTTTTTTTCAGTATTATTCTAAACCAAGGGTGTTTAATCTCTGGCCTACAGCCCAATGGAGCCACTCCATCTGGTCTGCAGGGCTCTCCAGAGGTTGGGAAAATTGGCAATGGGGGACAGTGGCCATTAATACAGCCACGCTCCTCCCTATCAAATTCCCAAACCCCAAGCCTTGCACAGCAGGTTAGAGCTGGGCCATTCCTCTCCTTTCCCCCAGGCCCCATGGAGCCTGCTTGGGGCCAGACTGTTCCCTTTGTGCAGCAAGATAGGGCCCACTGCACCCGCCTCAGGTGCTGGAACTGGGAGGAGTGGTAAATTGAAAAACTAGACTGGCATATCCTGTATATGAAAATGTAACAAAACCATGAAGCAAGCCAGTGCATGGGATCAGTGCAGTGCAGTGGCTCATGTACAACTGCTCCTTCTGGCATTTCATTATTAGAAATCATCGTAACAAATCGTTCTAGTCAAGCAATGTCCAATAAGCTAAACTACCATTCCCCTAGGAACTCCTGAAATTTGAAGGAGGCAGCATGAGAATGAATATTTGCTCTTATTTCTAGGACCACTCTTCCCATACAACTTATCCACACAAATCTTTAAACACATGTGAAATAGTTCTTTTTGAAGAAAGGTTGAAATTTGACATATGGATGGAAAAAGCAAAGGTCATTTTTGGACAATGATCCCAGTCAAGCTAAAAGGTAAAAAAAAAAAAAATAGGTCAGTGAGTGCAGTTAATCCCAAAAGGATTACAGAGTCAGCATCGAAAACACATGGTTTGGCACCAGTTTGTGTGACAGATGCTTTCTAGCCAGCAAATATCAAAGAGCATTGAGCTAGACCATTTGTGGATACCTTTAAGGGTGTTACGTATAAATTCTTACATTGGCCCCCAGGTTGCTGGAGGGACCCAGAGGGAACAGCAGGTCAGTAGGCTAAGAAGGCTTTCTGAATAAACAAGCTTTATTGTTCTTTAAATTTAACTTCTTGGTCTTTTAAGAATAACACAGACCAGAACTGGGTTATTTGTAATGAATAGTACATGTCTAGGACCCAGCTGGCTCAGTGGGGAAGCATGTGTGGATGCTGCTTCTGCAACTATGTGATTTTTTTTTTTTTTACTTGCTAAGTTATGTGTTAAGCAGACTTGTTGGCAGCATGTGCTATTTTCTGACTTACACAGCAGAAAAGAAGAAACTTTTAGCGCTTGTTCATGTTGATCCTTTGGAATTAAACATAACTATTTATTTCTGCGCGGCCATTTTCAAGCTGAAGATTAAAGTGAGATTTGGAGAAGCACTTAAGAAACTTTAAACAATATTTAGATGGATGCCAGGGTTTCTGTCCAAAAATCAATCCAGGAAAACCCTTCCATGAAGACGCCTACATTCAACTAAAGCCTCAATGTAGCTTCCTACGTATGCAGAGTCATCCCAACCTGAACAGCCAGGTGCTTTATTCCCAACTAAGCTCTAAAGCAGGGGTGGCCAAAATGGTGGATCTGGCCGACAGGTGGACTCCATTTCCCAGCTGCCCCTGCCTACATTACTGTGGCCAGTTTCCAGGGTGCGCGTCTAGGTGGGAACTCTTCTGGGGCTGGGCCTGGGATCTTGCAGTAACGCCAGTGTGGCCCAGAGCCAGGGCAGAACCGTGATCCACGTACCCCTGCCTGAGGTCAAAGCTCTGCTCCGACTCCAGACCACACGTTCACTGCTTCAAGATCCAGCCCCGGAGCAGCTTCCCACCCAGCCACATGCCCTGCCAGCACTGCTGGGGTCAGTCTCCACGGAAACCTTGGCCCACTTCTGTCACGGCCCTGCTGCTCCTGGGGTCTTTATGGAAACCAGCCGCAGGGGCTGCTGGGAAATGGAGTCTGCTGTCGGCCAGATCCAGCCCATGGGCTGGACATTGCCTACTCCTGCTCTAGAGCTATCTTGATAAGAGACAAGGAAAGTCCTGAACTCCACCTGTGTTCCCAGAGGGACCTAATCTGTCAGCCCACACAGAGCATGCCTCAACAGCATTGAGTTCACTCAAAACACAGCACTTCCAGTCAAAGTCAAAGCTAGTGATAGCACACGAGGTAGTGCATAAAATCTTTCTTTGCATGAAAGCCTGGTGGTTGGGGCAATGTGAGAGTAGGAGACACAGGTTCTTGGCTGAGGGGCTTCTCAGCTGAGAGGATTCACCTGATAGTTCCTGCAAACTTAGAGACTGTCCCAGTCATTTAAGTTTAGAATGGGCTGAGTGGGCCATGCCTTTCCCTTCCTATTGAAGTGGAGTCACTGAGCAGCCAAAAGTACAAGTTTTTTGGTCATGAGAAGAAGCTAGAAGAAACCTGTCTCCATAATGTGATGCTCAGGGCACCTAGTTGGGAGTCGGATGGGAAGGCCTAGGTTCTGGTCCTGGCCTACTCAGTGCCTGTGCTCGGAGTCACCATTTGGAGGTGAACAACTCTCCACATATACTGGACACGTCTACAAAAGAAGCTTTGAGTGCAGTAGACTAGTTCTACTGTGCATTAACATGGTGGACAAAACCTGTCCTAATGTGCTAATGCTCAGTAGATTTAGTCTACTGCACGTTAATATCATTAAAAGATAGTTTGTCTGCACTAATGCGGAGTAGTGCCGATTACGGCACATTCATTTAGTACCTGTCACTGTCGTAATTACAGTGCATTAATGAATGTGTAGATGCACCCACTGTGTAAGGTGCTTAGGCAACTCACCCTGTATTTTTTAATTACTATCCTGAAGCCAGGTGTTGTGACACCTAAGTTGGAGGTGCCTAAAGTACCTCTTTGAACCTTGATCATGGTTACTGTAATTTAAGTATCATGTGGCATTTATGTCTAGTGGGTGGAGCATCTTAAAAGAACCCATAATAGTTGCCAGATTACAAATTAAATAAAATCTATAGGGAGGAAGTCAATTCACTGGTCACTCAGGTGCAACAACCCCTGGGGTGAAATACTCATTCTTTTTCATCACTGCAATAAAGGCTACATAGCTCCTTAGTCCAGGTGAGATCTGAGATGGTCAGCATTTTGAATGTCCAGTGGTCACAATAACAGTCTGGCCAAAAGTGCCAGGGACAAGGAGATGGATACAAGTGGTCCATAGACCTTAGCTTGATGGCTGAGGCCAATGATGATATCCTTGTCATCTGTTAAACAGCTCTTGAAACTGTTCTGGAGCATTTATTCGATACAGGGATAGAACTGATAGAAGAGTTTCATCAAGTAAATTGCCATTGTCATGTCTGGTACTAGCTAGGTGTTCCCTGAACATTCCCACTCATGTGCAAGCACATCCCTGCTCAGACTATAAGAGAAATCACAGCTCAAGTCAGCCCACTGATCCATATGTGTTATGCATCCTCTCTGTGCCCAGTCCACAGGTGACATGGGTCTTTTACAGCCTCTAGCTACACTGTTCAAGCTGTAACAACTCATCTGCTTGTCTTTTGGCTTGATCCTCAGAGGGTGGCACTGATGCTGTCAGCCATCACAACAGCAGGCCATGAATGAATTGATCATAGAAGAGCAGCTGTGTTGATTAAGAAAACAAAAGATGGAACTACAGTGTGTCCAATCCAGATCAAAGGTGGTGTCAGAGTAGGTTTCTTAGGAACTGTACCAGTCATCTGAACATCAGAGGCATTCAAGTATCGGTCCAACCTAAGTATCTGGGGCAACTATGAAATCCCTGCCTATGAAATGTGACCACTCAGACCACCAATCTCGCTAGCCAGAGCTGGAATCAGGGCATGTCTTCAGTGGAGAATTAACTCAGGATTGAGCAGCCATACTGCAAAGGCAGAAACTAGTGCATCTAGTTGAGTGCCTCCATAGCCTTGATTGTTGCACTGTCCCATCTCCCTCTGTCTATTTCTAGTATCAGTCACTGTCCCAGACTTAAAACCATTAATGCTTGTCAAATCCTTGGATCCTCTTTATGACGATCTTTAGATGAAAACAGTTGCATGATAGAGCCATGTAAGTAACTGACTTTTTAGTTCCCTGGCAAGCCCAATTTTTTTTTAAAGAAAAAAAAAATCATTTCTGGTCAACCCAAAACTGGAATATTTTGTAATTTTTGGCAAAGCAAAAAGATGTTTTGATTCAGTGTCTCAGTGAGCAAACTCAATATTTTGTCTATTTTATGTCAGCCAAATGCAACCTGAATTGCCCCCAAAGTGCATTTTCAGTTAACTTTTTCTCAGCCCACATGTATACAATAAGTGTGAAGTATTATCATGCCCTTGCATTGTGGGCCTTTGGTTTATACTATTGGCAAAAGAGTGTATCTCAGCAACTGATGGAACTATGCAATTTCTGGAAGGCAGTGATTCAGTGAATTCCAAAGGGCTGATGAAAATATTGCCAAATAATGACAGTCGTGCTTTATATTCCAGTGCAAATATGATGGACTCTGACACTGACATAGTAAGCAGGTTGAATTAATTTGGGAGGTCAACAGAGTTACAGCAGGGGTGAAATTACCCTAAGCATCTTTGAAACATTACTTACATACTGTTTGGTAGAACAACATTTCCAGCTTTCCTTGTGGTCACTCACTTCAAATCAGTTTCTCTGCCAACTGCAGATTAGTTTCCTGGCTTGAGATCCTATTGGCCTGGCACTAGGGAGCTAAAGGATTTTCAGAACATCTTTAAATACAGTACATTGTCAAATGTTATTTAGGCAAATGAACCTGATGCTTAAGGCATTTCTGCATTTCACATACAGAGTTCACCTCTCTTTAAAGTCCAGCTTTGCTTGTTTAGTTTGTTTCCTATAGAGTGTCTCCAGAACTCACTTCTGAGTTAAGTCCTACAACCACAGAGTTAACAAACAATGGGCAGAGAGGGAGAGGGAGAGGAAGAGACACAGGGTAGGTTGTATGGCTGTGCGAAGCTTCAGGTTCTGATTCGATTCGGAGGAGATTCAGCCCAACTCAGTGGCCGAATCTCTGAATCTGAATTGAATCAGGAGACCAATTAAAAGGTCTGAATCAATTCAGAAAAGATTCGGAGAGCTTTGGTGATTTGGGCAGTCCCTGCTCACCGCTGCAGGGAGTTGGACCTCGACTCCGTGCTGGTTAGTAGGGGGTGTGGGAAGGGGGCTGAAGAAGGGGGGAGAGGACCATGAGAGACCCCTGCCAGGCCCCATCCCTTGCCTGCTTCCCCAGCCCCCCTGAGCACCCGCCCGACCCCTGTCTGATCTCCCAGCCCCTCCCCATGGTTGCCCTGCCCACCCCAGCTTCTGGCCCTTTAAAAACAAACCAAAAAACCCTAGGCTCACCGGCTGCTGCACTGGCCTTGGGGCTTCAGGGGGGCTCATGGCAGAGCCCCCCATTCAGTGTGGGGCAGTAGGGGGTAGCAGGGATCCCCCCCTGCCTGGCAGCAGCCGATGAATGGGGCTTTTTTTTTTTTTTAAAGGCTGGGGGCTGGGATGGGTGGGGTGGCCATGGGAGGGGGGGAGACTGGGAGAGCGGGCGGGGGTCAGGAGGCTCATGGAAGAGCCCTCCCATGCAGCGTGAGGCAGTGTGGGGAAGCGAGGATCACCCCCCAACCTGGCAGCAGCTGGTGAGTGGGAGCTTTTTTTTTTTTTTTAGAGTCAGGGGCTGGGAGAGTGGGCCAGGCAGCCATTGAGAGTGGGCTGGGGATGAGGCCAATTCAGAGATTTGGCTGATTCGGCTGCAGCCAAATCTCCGAATCAGATTCAACCAAATCAATGCAGGACAGTGATTTCAATCACTGAATTGAATCACTGTCCCCCGAATCGGCCAAATCCAAAGTGAATAATAGCCTCTTTGCACAGGCCTAGTAGGCTGGGGAGAAGGAGACTGTTTCCTGATGAGATTGGAGACTTAATAAGTAATCTGGGCCTGGGCCATTCCTTAGGAGTTCCTTTATCTTGCTTCCAGGACCTCCCACATCTATGCAGGCATGGCAGGGGAGATCACTATTCTGTAAAACCTTCCCCTCCTCAGGGGGGAGAGGAATTATCAGTCTCTGGGACAACACCCCCTCTAGGGCCACTTATCACAAACTAATACAGCTCTGAGTTTTCTTGACCTGCTTTGGGCCTCCTCCATGCCTGCTGGGTGGTCTTCTTGGAGCCATGTTGCTTGAGAGAAGGCTGGACCCTAGATGGGCAAGATTCATGTAAGATTTGTAAAGTGTCTTGTAAAAGTTTGGATTTGGTTAGCTATGGTGGTATCACTGGTAGTTTAAGCACGATGGCCCATAAACATCCATACGGCCTTTCAGAAAGGGCGTAGGGATGTTCCATCTGTGGAACTCAATCCATAGCATGACTCCATCAAAGTCACAGTTACACCAGGGCTGATGTTAGTCAATTCATTAAGGTGACTGAGAGCAGAATTTGGGTTAATGCATTTTTTTTTTTTATTATTGTCTCACCCACAGTGTTTACTCTCAAAGCCGTTTGTCAAAACAGGCAACTGGGAGGATTTTCCTTTAATTATCTATTGTCACTTGTCCTAATGCTGTTACAGAAATGGAGAGTAATATCCAGCCCAAGTTCCAGTAGGCAAGCTGTATCTGCCAAAGACAGCAGGCTCAAAATGACCTCTAAGTGACAGAAGAAAATGCAGAGTAAATCAAACTTAAATAATTGTTGTTTAAAATTTGCACTAGCTCCCAGAGGTGCCCCATGGAAGTGAGGTTCCATCATTCCAGATATAGCCTCAAAGAATTTGCAATCTAAGGCAGCAAGCAGCATTCAGAAGGCTAGAAAAGGAGACTCTTGGGTATAAACACCCATATTTGCTGACTGGAGGCAATTTTGCATCTACACAGTCTTTAAAATCCTTTTCAATCAAACGCTGGTTTCAAAATTAGATTAATGTGACTTAGATATGGGTAACCTCTACCAAGCTGAAGATAGGGCACAAAAAGATTTTTGTGCTGACCTCTGCAGCCTTCATCAATCAAAGGCATAAATGTCTTGCATGTGACTAATTAGCACAGGCTTAGATGAGATCAGTCACTAAAGGATCAAGCAGGGAAAATAAAAGGCAGAATGAGTACAATTGGTGCATTGTCATCATATGAGATAACTTTCATGCAACTGATGGAGAGGGTTTTACAAGCTAGTCAAACTAGACACAGCATGGCTAGAGAAGGCTGTGTTGTTGCAGTAGCAATGCTGAAGAGCACTGCACCTGAAGCACGATGCCCAATGGAATATGGAGTACTTGAGGCCCTGTGACATTTTGCCCCTTTATGAATCCATGCTGCATCCAAACCTTGAATACTGTGCCCAATTCTGGTCCCCACACCTCAAAAAAGGTTATAGAAGAACTAGAGAAGGTATAGAGAAGGGCAACAAGGATGGAAGGGCTCCTGAATAAGTTGAAACTAAAGAGACTAGGCCTATTCAGTTTAGAAAAGGAATGCTTGAGGGAGGGACATGATAAAGGTTTACAAAATGCTAAATGATGAAGAGAAACTACATATGGATTTATTGTTTACTATCTCAGTTTATTACTATTACTTTTATTATTACTATGTCTATTATTACTATTATTTTATTATTTCTATTATATACCATCTTTCATAATACAAGAATTTGGGGCCATAACATGAAGCAACTAGGTAGCAAGTTTAAAGCTAACAAAAGGAAGTTCTCCACACAGTACACAACTAAAGTTAAAGAAAAATGTTGGCAACTTCACTGGAAAACAACTACTGCAAAAGTATGCAGGCTCATTGCCATACAATGTGCAAGCTGACAGCTGAGACAGATTCAAAACTGGTTTGGACAGATTCTTGGAGGAAAGGGGCATCAGTATGAGGAACTGAGCATGGGAGTGAGTGGGCACAGCCTCTGTGTCAGAACTTCATAGACCTTAAATGCTGGAGGCTGCAAGTGAGAGAGGAAGAATGGGGAACAAAAACTTTTATGATCCCCAGTTCACTCTTCCTTCCAGCCTCCACTCTGCCACTGTGTGACGCATGGTACTGGGCAAGATGGACCTATGATCTGACCCAGCAAATGGTAGTTCTTACGTTTTTTACGTACATACTGGGCACGTCTATATGAGATGCTAACTGTGCAGTAGCCTAATAACACTGTGCAGTAGCGTGTCAGGCAAAAACATGCTAATACGCTACTGCGTTGTTAGCTTCTGTAAAAACCCATGCACCAGTACTGCACAGTAGCGTGAGATAACCAAGTACTAGACTTAATGCAGTGACTATCAATGTGTACATGTGCTAACTGTGATATACTGCCTGTCCTTCTTTACTTTTGAAGACCGGACCAGTAGTGCAGCTCCTGCACAAAGCAAGCTTTTGTGAATTCACTTTTTCCATTGTGAACTCCTCAGTATTTATATCTATTCTTTTTTTTCTGTCTAAGAAGCACATAGCACATTGAGGGTGAAGGCACAGATGCACAATAAAAATAATATGCAATTTGAACCACTTTCCATTGGACTGTAGGAAGACTGAGTGAGATCAGATGTTAAGGAGAGATCCAGAGAGGCACTCTAGGCATCTCTAATGTTACTTAAGTGCCAAAATTCAAAAGAGTACTTTAGGAAACTCTTGCTCAGTAGGCATCTCTCCTTGGAAGTACCTAGATTTATGGTGTCTCCATCTTGGATGGCAGAATTCCCTGGACACTTAAACTCAGGCTCTGATGCATGCACACAGTAGGTGGGTATCTAACTCCTGCCTAGATTCTCTTGCAATGTAAGTTACCAGAGAGGCCCAATCTATTAGGTGTGCTCTGAGAAGGCCTCCCACATGTCAACAACATGGAGGTCACTACAAAGTCTGTTACTTCCTTTCTGAAACATGGTGGAGGTGTTCCCGCTGCTAGCTTTTGCTTTATAGACTAGTGTTTAGAGCACTCACTCTCTGTAAAATCGGGAAACCTTAGCCTTAGGCACTTATCAGCCTGAAAGGAATCCAGCCCGTGACTGAAACTTCCTGGGGAAGTATGTTAACTCCAGGGTATAGAGCAGTATGGGCTAGTATCCCCCCCATGGAAACTGGGGCTCTGTGCTGCAAAAATGCAGAAATCCTAAGGCCAGGAAAAGAGCAAGCAAGAGGAATCCTGTTTATCTTCATGGATAGAGTACACAGCAGAGAGAGAGAGAGGAGTCCCTAATTTCAGTTTCTGCTCTCAGGACTGTTTATATATTTCAAATTGGATAGTCACTGGAATTAAATCAGAATTAAGGGACAGGCCCCGATTGAGGGCCTTCCTCCTCATTGCTGAGTGTTCTATTCCCTAGACTACAAAGTCAGCCCCCCTTTGTTTGCTCTTCTTTGATAACTTTTGAATTCATAGTGGAAGAGTGACTCAGCTCCAGAGGTCTCCTAGACTCTTCTGTATGCCAGTGGTTAGGGCAGTCTCCCGGGAGGTGAGAGTTTTAACTTTTTTCCCAATGGCATGCTGGCAGCAGCACCAGATAGCAGCAGCGGGGGCTCACTACATTCCCTTCCTCCTCCCACCAATTCCCACCTGAAGACTTCATGGCACGTTGCCCCTGAAGTCCACTCTGCCTCCCTAAAATTCTTCCCATAGGTTTGTGTAGGATAGGCCTGGCCCTTTGGGAAGGCTGTGGAAGCCTAATGAAAGGAAAACGCTTAACACCAACAATGGTGGCTGTCAACATACATGGGACAGGCGTGCTCTGGCTGCTCAGCTATTTTGCCTGGCCACCAAGAGGGCTCCAGCACCAGCAGCACTAGGGCAGCATGGTTACTGCTTCTAGTGCAACCTGCACTTTAGAACTGTTTGCAAGGTTGACACTTGATGTGACAGGAGTGGAGAAAGAAAGGGATTGATGGTGCTGAAGGAACTTGCTCATCTCAGCATTGGATGGTCCTTGCTTCAGGTCATGTGTTATACTGAGCAACAGACTTTCCAATCATTTGCATGTGACACCAGACAGCAGCAAAGACAGAAACACAGAGCCCTGGGAACCTCATAGTCTCACATATGCAGGTACAGAGGAGGAGGAAACCATCTACATTAATATGTATTTAAATGAATTAGTGATGTGCAGTAAGGGAGCATTTCAGGAGAGACTGTTCAGAAATGGAGGAAAACCATGTACATTGATGGATAAATTAATAGCATACCAATTATTGACCATCAGTTCAGAGTCACCTGACAGTACAGGGAAGACCTATAGGAAGCACGTGATGGTTGTTGGTTGATAGGGAATAATTTCAGTGACAAATCTCCAAAGATATTTCAGGTGTTTGGAGCTGTCAAGCTACACACTTTTCTTCTAATTTTTATTGTAGTAACTCTTTCCTTCCCTACTGTTTGTTAAGATCACTTTTTGTGTGTGTTGTTTAAATTAAACCTGGTTCCTCCAATGCATGGGTTCATAAACACAGCATACTCCTCATACAGAGCCCCAGCATCCTTGGTGCTCCCCAACTTAGTACCACTGTCTGGTCTTATGCAGTCTATTGCAGAGCCCATGTCTTTAGGTTTGTACAGTACCAGGCACAAAGGATACCCTGTCCTGACTGGGGCCTTCAGGAAGGATTTCCTTGAGACAAATGTTGATTATAGTAATCATAAGGGAGTTTGCACGCGTCCCAATATTTAGATTACCACACAGTTTGTTTACAGAAAAATATAATGAGGAATTCATTGATTCTATGAAACTCTAATGCTTTTTTTCCACTTCAGGTTGCTTTGCTACCAAACAATGCTGGTGACCTTAGCAAACACATCACTGGTGAAAAGGTGCTTGCTTCCAATGCCTACATACCAGGCCCACCTGGCCAGCCAGGGCACCGAGGCCCTCCAGGTAAGACACAAGCACATTGAATATGGTCCAATGTGTGATACTTATCTCTTCAAAATGGCTGTCTTACTGTTCTCAGCCTTTACCAACCCATGACATCCTAATCTTTCCCATTTTCTCTTTCATCAAACATATCCTTACCCATGAATGTTATATTTCCATCTCTCCCACATCTTGTCTTTTTTAGTTGCCAGCTCTCATTTTTCTAAGTCATTCAAAAACATTCCTCATTTCTTTTTTTTAACTATATTTATTGTTGAATCCATGTCATCAAGTAACAAATTTCATTTCATTGCAGAAATGCCTGGTATTTCAGCCTATTGTCATTAAACAAGGAAAAATGCTTTCTGTTTTCAGAGATTTGTGCAAACTTATTTTTCTCCATGCTAAGACTCTGATTGAAACATGCTGCTTATTATCTTAAAATCATTCTGTTTGGTCTGGCTGCCTGTACTTCTATATCATTTAGTCTCTCAAAGACCTGAGCTGTCCAAGGTACTGTAGAGTTGTGTTTTTGTACTTGAAAAACATCTCTCCTAATCTCCTGGGCCGTTAGCAAGCAGACACAATGAGATTTTTCTATGAGAATATATCATAATTTGTTATTTGTAAAGTAAATGTCAATCTGACTATTTGGCTTACAGTTATTGGATGATTTCACCTCTTAGGGCGCATCCACACATGCAAGCACATGTGCTTGCAGCAACTCAAATAGAAATGGTGCAAATTTGAGCCAGGGCTTTTTGTCTTAGTGCACATGCTCAGACATGTATTTTGTAGTGGAGCAAATTGTGCCACCTGGGGCAAAATAACCCTGCCTGGCTCCTCCCAGATCTGCAGCCAGGGGAGAGCTAAAGCCTGGGGCCAGCACCTGTGCTGTCCCCAGCAGTATAAAAAGCTGCCCTGTCCTGCCCCATCAGTACAAAAAGCTGGCCTGACAAGTAGCTACTTACTGTCAGGTGCTTCTGGGGCCCAGCTAAGTGGTACCTGGACATACTACCCCTTGTGCCAGCTGGACTGCTGAAGCAGCCCTGAGAGTTCCCTGCATCCTTTACCCGCTGCAGCAGGTGAGGGCTGCTGCCTGGCTGTGACCTGCTGTGCACCCACCAGACCTGGATGAGGCATCTGCCCCACTGGGCCAGCTGCCAGTGGGCTGTGGCTGCAGAGTTGGCCTTCGTGTGGCACTACTGCTATGTGTGTCCCTGCCCAGCCACCTGGGCAGCTATCGCCTGGAAGATGTTCTGGGTGTAGTGGCCTGCTTTGAACTGTCAGAGCAAGTCTTCCTGGCCCCATTTGTCTGGGACGTCAGCCACAGCCAGTTGGGTCCAAGGTGCCAGCTCTGAGCAGGCAGGGTCCTGCCACTGACCTCCCTAGCAGGAATTCTGGTGTTCCCTACTGGAAAACTGAAAAATCCCTGATAAAAAAAATCCCAAAG
>JAGPOW010002514.1:66639629-66668368 GCA_030014935.1 Caiman crocodilus | reverse complement strand
AGAGAGAGAGAGAGAGGAGAGAGAGAGAGTGTGAGACAGAGAGACAGTGATCAGCTGGACAAAGTTTTATTGATATATCTGCAGTGTTAAAGCAGTTTGGAAGACTATCAGTGTCTCCATTATCATAATAAAGTGAATTCTAAATACATGTTTCATGAATTCATGAATACATGACTATATATTTTGCTGCCCCCCAACAAGGCTACGACCCTCCCTCCCCACAGGGGCTACCCCACTCCCCTGCAGGGCCCATATGCCTTGCCCTGCCCCTGCTTGCTCCCCCAGCCCCCTGGATTGCTGCCCTGCCTGGCCCCATCCCCCGCAGGCTCCTGCAGTCCCCCCAGTGGCTTCCCCACCCAGCCCCACCAAATTTCCCAATGGCTGCCCTCCTGGCCCCATTCCCAACTTGCACCCTCAGCCCCCCATGGCTGCCCCAACCCTAGCCTCTGGCACTTAAGAAAGAAAAAAAGTTGCTACTTGCTGGGGTTTGAGATGCTGCAAGAAGCATGTGCAGGTTCATCTGAACATGCCCTTAGTGGCTACACTAGATATGTTGTTATTGGCCTCAGGATCCCTTTGATACAGAGTGAGGGAGCAGTATAACAGAGCTGTGTTCACGACTAGAAATAAAATGGCTGAACTTTGGGCTAACAGTAGAGAGGAAAGCAATAGAAAATTGACCAGCATTCACATTACTGTTCAGGAAAGAAATCAGAAGTAAGAAGGGTGGTAGGTAGTTACTGTGAGATATGTGAATGTGGTAAATCTGTACATGTAAATCATAACATTACTTTCTGTTACTTTTTGGTGAATCGGCTCATATCAATGGATGTAGTGTTTACTTTGTGTTTTTAATTCATTCTGTGCCTGCCAGAGAAATTACTAATTGCAAATTAGGAGGCAGTTCAGTTAGTTGCCTTGAATCCAACATTTCTACAAGTTGCCTGAAGTTTCCTTTTTTTACAAAAGTATTTCCTTAGTCCATTTGGCTGTACATTTTGGGTTATTATTTATACAACCCTGCTCTTTTTATTTCATTCCCCATTCTTGATCTCCCTAACCAGCCTGATGGTTGCAAATTGGGCATTCATAAGGTTAAGTAAGTAAAATTTGAGGTACTGGGGAAGTCAAGAGCATTGATATTGCTCTGACCATTGTTCTTACAATGGTCTCCAGAGTATACTGCTTTGGGGGAATTATTACAGCTAATTAGCCAGGCATCCCTAAAATAAAGGAAATGGAACGGATTCGCAAAATTGTAATCTCTGCTGCTCAATCTGATGTACTATTCAAAGTGTTTAGCCGTGTAGTAACCTTCACTCGGTATTTTTTGATTACAGGAGCCCCAGGACCAAAAGGTAGCCAAGGATTTCCTGGATCACCCGGACCACCAGGCGAACCAGGTCCTCGAGGATCAATGGGCCCCATTGGACCATCTCCTGACATATCGCATATTAAGCAGGGCAGACGAGGCCCAATGGTCAGTATTTTATCTTCCTGACAAAAATGTGTGTGTCCATTTCTCCAGCCTCCCATCCCTCCCCTTCCCACACGCAACTCATTAGAACCCTGTGAATATTGTTCCTTGCAGGGTCCACCAGGAGCACCGGGGAGAGACGGCAGCAAGGTGAGCAGAGAAGTGTTGTTCCCTTCCTGAATAAGTGCATGTGCTCATTCAGTGTTACTCCTCTCTCTCTGGTCCTGTAGACAGTTTCTTCTGAATTCTGTGATAATTTTTTTCTCCTCCTGATTTGAGGATGGCATTGTTTTTTTAGTCTGGAGAATGCTTCTCCTGTCATATGGCAAGTACTTTCCTTGTTTTCTCTATATCCCTCAGTAAATATCTTTTAACAAAGTGAAGTACTCTGAAATGCCTTCTGTGCTCCTTCCCATTTCACTTGATAGATCTTCAGTTGGCAATACACTAGGTATGACTTCACCTAATCTAGTAGAGAATTACCCTAAGAGTAAGGAATAATCCTTTCTCAGTGTCACTTAAACCATTTTTTTCATTAGTGGACTCCTCTGGAAATTTTGAATGGAGGTTTGGACCCCTTTGAATTTAAGTGTGGATATTCACATACTTCTGATTTGATTGTAGTCATCTTTTGCATACCCCTTAGACATAGTCTGCAAACCCGCAGGGGTCTGCAGACCATGGGTTTAAAACCACTGACTTAGGCTATTTTAGGTTGCATCTGTCTATTTCTGTCCTGAGGTGGTGTTGACTTCCAGATGAGAACCCAAGAAAGTTTTAAAGAGCTAGCCCACCACAATTAAGTACTCATAAGACTTAAGTTTTTAATAGCAAATTCAATAACAAAATACAGAAAATATATAAATGACTAAATAGTTCAGATAAGCCATATCACATAAGTGATTAAACTTTATAAAATGCACATTTATCTCAAGGCATGACAATCTTATTGATATTTGAAAGCAATTTAATCTTAAAATTTCTAAGCCCCAAAGTCTTAAAGACTCTAACAGATGGCCAGCTCTTTAGGGAAAGGACCTTCTTACTTAGCTTTCAAAAACAAAATTGCTACATAGCACAAGCAACTACACTTGAAAGTGGGCAATTCAGCAAGAATTGTAGTTCAGGACTGAAGAGCAAGGCTTGCAAAGCAGACCCAGATTTTATACTCTATTGCTTGGCTAAAATATTAAAAAACTTAAGGTAAAAAAAATCAAAGAATTTGTAATAAGTGCTACTTTAATTAATATTCATTAAGCCTTTGTCATTTTCTATATATCTTATCTAAAATTAACCTTGTCTATCACCAAGCCGATAAATGTACTTGAGGGAACCTTTCCTTTTTTCAGTCTATCTTCCTGGAGCTTTCTAAAATTGTTCACGTCTTATGACATTCTTTTGCCTGATCATTTCCAATACCTGTTCTTCTCTTAACCAAACTATGATCAAGCAAATAAAAGTAACTCTGTATTATACTATCCTAAGCACTTTAAGGGCTATTATAATCTACAGTGGGCATTGGCTAAATCCAAAAGGGGCTGTCAGCTGCTCCTCTGGATGGTAGCACACATCTGCCCATACTTGATCTCAGTGTAATTTACATTGGGATGCAAACCCTATGTAAATTATGCCAGAGCAAATGAACATCTATCCACATCCTGGGTCAGGATGTCAAATGTATGACCTGTGAGCCAGATCCAGACCAATGAACCCTACAATACAGCCCCTGATGCTGCCTCTTTTACTGCACCAGACCAGCCTTCTTGTGCAGTGCGTGAGACGTGCAATGCCAGCTGTGCTAGCTCAGACTGATCCCAACTTGTACTGCCGATGCCTCAGCAAGCAGTGGGAGCAGCACAGCTCATGAAGCGGCCTGAGTGAGCAGCATGAGAGGTGCAGCTAGGGATCAGCAGCAGTGCAGCGCAGGACCCAACCTGCTGAGGCTGTGTCCTGGGCTGCACTGCCTGCTTGGGCTGGTTCCAGGCAGCGCCACCCACCAGAGCCAGATCCCAGGTTGCAATGCCTGCACCTCAGCAGGTGGCATGGATGGCACAGCTCAGAACCCAGCTCCAGCAGTGCAGCTTACTGGGGCCAGGTCCCAGGCTGTGCCACCCACCTTTCTGGAGTGGCCTGTGTGGATACTGCCTGTGCTGGATCAGGTGTGGATGGGGGAGCAATCTATAAGCCTGATCCAGCCCATGAACCAGCCCCATGCCACTCATTTGGTCTGCAGGATCAAATAAATTTTATCCCCCTGCCTTATGTCATCAACTTGCTTATCCTGTTATATGATTTGCTTCACTATTGTAAGGGAGGGTTAAAAAGGACCAGCATTTGCACACTTCTGCTTCTTTTGGAGGCAATGGAATTTTACATCTGGCTTTTGTTGGCAGCAAATACTGAGTACTTTTCAAAACCATACTTGAAATTCACACAACATTTTATATTTTCATTTCTCACTAGCACTTTCTCTGATGTTTTTCTGGAGAGCCCTCTGCTCCTCACTCCCTCTCCATCATGGATCAAGATATCCACATAACAGAAAAGTCACTGTCTGTGCACAAGGGGCTTAGCTGCAACACCTCAGCCTGTGCATTTTACTCAGTGTTTCCCACAGCAGGTGTAAAGTAATACGTTATTTCAGCAGGGTTAATTTTTAATAAAATAACTGCTGCATACATACATTTCTATTTATCCATCATCACTGGTATGAACATGCAATAATTAGAGCATACATGAACGTTTTCTTAGCTTAAAAATACAATGTTGTCATAAGGTCAGAACTGGGGAAATAATCCAATAAATAAATGTATTTTGACCACGCTATTGTCTTTTCAGGTTCCCTTTTCCTCAATGTTTCTGCAGTCCATTTCACTACCATAACAGGCAGTGAAATTTGTGATACCAAATTTCAAAATTGGTATCGCAGTAAGCTGCTCCAACTGGGCTCCATGTGCTGCACACAAATGCAATCCAGAACAATAGGCTCCAGAGTTTCTTGCTTCTGGGCGCACATTCAAATGGTGCGTCTAGGAGCAAAAAACTCTGGAGCAATAGATTTTGGAGTTTGTTTGTGCACATTAATCGCGCATGTAGATACACCCTGTTTGTCTCAGAAGAATTAACCTGCTCTTCCATTCAGGGGAGAAATTATGCTGGATATTTGCTGACCAATCTCAAATACCAGACACCAATATTCTTTAGACTGTATAATAATCGATCCATCCCATAGGTCAGGGCTGGCCAACTGGCCACCTGCAGGCTGCATGCAGTGAATTATCAGGTAACTTGCCTCTTGTGGGATGCCAACTGAACAGTCCTGCCCTATGGGGTGGGTTGATTATACATAGTCTAAAGATGATGTGAACATGCAGGGCACTTGTGCGCAAGATGGGGTTTTTAGTCATTAGGCTGCATTCTATGCCCCCTAAACTGAAATGATTAATTTTTCAATTGAAAAAGTGTGTTTTATTTTTCTGTCATTGTCTATATCTTATTGTTGTGGCAGCTTGCCAGGCACCTACTGAGGGCAGAAGTGGTGAGGGACCCAATCCTTTTTCTTTAGCCTCCAGCACACCCAGCCACACTCTTGCCCCCTCCCCATACTGCCCCAGGGGCAAACCAGCCCATTCCTGGGTGGCCCAGACATCCTGCCAGCTGCAGGAGCCTGCCAAAGGGAGAAACAGTGAAGGGCCTGATCCTTCTTTTTCTGTGCCCCTGCCTGCCTCTCCCGCAGCTGGAGGCTGAGCTGACTAATGGCTGCAACTTCCCAAGTTGCAATGTTGCAAACTAAGCTATATTGGGATGTAGTTTAGTTTGCAACAATGCAAACTCATTCCAAACCCCCAAAACCCACATACATATAATGTGTGATGCCATTAAACCACATAAAGGGAAATTTTTATCATGTGTATATCATAATATCAACATGTGTACAAGTGCCCATAATCTGAACATGCAGGTGAGTTGGATAACCCTACCAAAGTGCAAAAAGCTATTGGCAAAATAAATTGGACTAATGTATGAGTTTGTATGCAAGAACTAGCACTTTGCTCAGATAAAGAGGCTGCATTTGTTAAATAAAATTATTTGCTGCACATTTTTCACTCGGTTCTAAGCAGGGTAATAATAGAACACTAGAATCAAATACTTCATCAGGTCTTTGTTGTAATCACTATAAACCTGAAACACAAGTTGAATCCCTGTGGTGTTCCCTAAAGATGTTCCACATTTTAGTGCTGCGTGGAAAATTGATTTTTTTGTTTGATTTTTTTTTTCAGTTCAATTTTTTTATTTTCAATGCATGTTAACCCCCAGTGCTCCACTACCAGCATGGTGCCACCAGGAACTGAGAGCATGGAGCCTGTGGAAGTATGCTCCCCAGGCTCCATGCTCCAGCTGCCTGGTGGTTTCAGCCTGGGAGCAGAGCCACCAGGGGTTAGTTCCTAGCAAGTGCATGGAGCCCTGGTGTATGCTGTGTGCCATGCAGTAAGCATGCTGCTTCTTAGCCCTGTACCCTGGCTCTGCCTTCCTTCCCCTGCCACTGACCAGGCCATACCACCCGGGCCCAGGATGGGACCACTGGGACTTGTGGGGGAAGGGGAAGGCAGACAAGACCCCCCGCACCCTTGCCAAGCAGCATGAGCTAGCAGAAGTTGCTAGGTTTCAAGGAACCTGTGGCCAGGTGGCACAGAAGAAATTCAATTAATTGCATATATTCCCTGCAGTGGGTGAATTGAATTTTTCCACTGTCTGGAACAGGAGTGCAGCCTGGGCGGTCTTGTGCCCAGGAGAGCCACTGGCTCAGCAGGATTCCTTAGAGGAGGCCTCCTCCCCACCGCTCCCCCAGCCAGGACATCTCCCTCATCCCAGCTAGCACAACCTCTATCACCCCTGTAACCCAACACTCCCCCTGCCCTCTCTCCCCCAACCCAGTCCCAGTCTAGTGAGACTCAAGTGCAATTTTGGTCCCTTATTTTTTTTTTAAATTATTATTCTTTTTTTCACTCCTATCTCTTTACTTCTTCCCTCCTCCCCTCCACTTCACTTCAAACAGCTTTTCAAGATTTCTCCCCTCCCACTGCAGCTCCAGCTTAGCTTCTGCTGCTGTGGAGGGAAGGAAGTTGCAGACCCCATGCTGGCTTTTCTGCCTCTAAACTACATGGCACCCTCCCACCCCCTTGTCCCCCAAGAGAGGAGGGATAGAGTCCTGGTTTCTGTCCATACCCCTGCTCTCCAGGCCCTTTTGTGGCAAGTCACATTTGTCAGATCTGAAATGGCATTAAACCTTAGCTTGGGATTGCCCCTGAAACCGTTCTAAATTTAAGAGTGCATAATATTCCACAGATTTAGAATGGCTTAAAGGTAATCTGTAACAGCACCCTATTAGGTACCTAATTACCCAAGTCCACTGACTTTCAATACAAAGAGGTACCTAAACAGCTAAGCTTCTTGGGACTCAAGCTTCTAATCATGTAGGTGGTTTTTAAAAATTGGCGCTGAGGTCTCAGTAATAGTAGGCCATAGATAGCTTCAGGTGATGTGAATCAGTTTAATTCAGTGCAAAGCCATGGAACTCCTTCAGCTTACGTATGTCCCACAGCTTTAAGCCATTTATTGGTGCAGAGTTTGTGTATCTAAAGAAAGCAGCTAGCTTATGACACAAATGTTGTAGCATATGGCCACAAAGTGCATGTTCAAGGAGGAATAGAAAAAGGTATAGTTAAAATGAAGTTTCCTACACCCATATTTTTTATCTGGTAGAACATAGAGGTAGTCCTAAACATAATTATTTTTAATGGGAGGGTCACCTTGATGTATTGAGTGCATATCAATACATGTCTATATATCTATCTCTGTGCCATAAATAGCAACATGTTTTAGGAAAGATAAACAAAGGACAATCACAGCTCCTTTGAAGTACTAAGACAGTTGTCTGTGTATGTTCTGTGTATGAAACTTCTCTTCTGCAACCCCAGCTGAAAATGCCTTATGTCTCTCCCACTTCCATTATCACACATACGAAATGTACTTAACTCTGCTTACAGATTTCTCATGTCTGTGCTCCTTCTTGTGCTATCCCTGTCTGCACCACATGATAGATCCAGGTCTTCTAACTCTGAGCGTTGTCAACAGGAGCTGCTGCTTTCTTCTGCAACCTGTTCTCTGCATGACTGTATCCTTCTGATTTCATTTTCTGGGGCTTTTTGTTTTGATATTTCAGCCTTATTTCCTTGCACGTTCAGAGCCCAGGAAACTGGATGTTTCTTGTTGATCTCAATTGTTTCCAGAAAAAATGTACTTTAGTCTTATATCTAACAAATGATAATAGAAACTAAATCTTGTAGTTGGCTGCTTACCCAATGCATCAGCTCTTCAGCCAGACAACTGTTACAGAGCTGTGCTGAGTGGTGAAAAAGCTCTGTGGCCTGTACTCTTGGCTTGGGTGCGTATTTTATGTTGTGCTTTGTTATACAACCAGCAGTGGTTTTGATTGGAAATTGTTATACATTTATTTTTCATCTTCAGCCTATTAGAGAGTTAATCCTACAAACATTTAAAAAAAACTAATTATTTGTGTGCATGCATGTGTGTGTGAGAGAGAGCGAGTGAGAGAGAGGGATAGACTTCTATTTTTGCCAGACAAGGCTAGAAAGTTTTGCCTTCGGGCTACATCAGTAATCCTCTAATTTACCAGTTGCTGAATGTGGCTATGAAAAGCATGGAAACCGAAGGCAGCAATGCTTACACTTGCTGATTGTCCTCAATACCTGTACAGAAAGACTGGTGTCTAATGTGAAGAAATCTGAGCAAAATTCTGCACTGAACTAAGGGTTGTGGAGTTGGGCAAGACCAAGAGAGGGTATGACCATGGCATACATTCCTAAAACCAGTGTGACCAAAAGGTGACCACTTCTAGGAATTTCAGGACTATAATGCTTCCTTTGATCATGCTTCAGAGCTGAATGTGAAAGAAAGCAAGAGCTGGGACAGTCTTGAAGACCAGTTTCTGATAAGGAAACCTGGTTGAAGTTTCCACACAAACCAAAGCTGTCGGATCCAGCTGCTAATTCCTTCATGGCATACATTGGGCAGACTTTCTTCCTGACCCAGGAGCCTGCAATGTCTGCTTAATACACTGGCAAGTGTGTGTTATGGACCTTGTTCAGTGCTATGTACACAGGGAGTGAGAGCTGCATGGACCCAGCTAGGAAGCTTTTGCTCTTTAGTTCAACCTAAGTCTGTTTGTGGAGATCCCAGAGTGTCAGATGCGGTGGCAGCTATCATACTAGCTCTCCTTAACTTACTTGCTTTATTGGATGAAGCCAGCAGGAGTGGTATTCGAATAATGGCAAAGCAGTATAATTTTCTGTTGCCTTTAATTGCAATGCATTTATGAAGCTGTTTTTTTATTACAGGGGGAGAGAGGAGCACCAGGACCAAAAGGGACACCGGTAAGTGTCACTTCTAGCCGTAATGTTCCCACCTGTCATTTCCACTGTAGAGAAGGGACTGGGAATAGTGTCACAGTCGGATAGCAATGGGAAAAGCAACTCTTTGGACTGTAAAGAGGAGCTTATACTTGTCAAAAGGTTTATTACACAGAAAATAACTTCATTATTTCCATTAACAGAACACTTGTCGATCCACTCACTCTCTTCTCCCTTCACTGGACATATTGAAAACAAAGCCTGCATGTTTTTTCTAGTTCATTGTCTTTTCAATGGGACTAATTAGCTAAATGATAGTAAATGGCAGTAACAAACCTAACTGGAACAACGCCAGCAAATGGTTTCCTTAAGGGGAGAGACACATTAGGCCAGTGAAAGGGTATTACCTGGTGCTTGGTATGGTTAATGAATAAAAATTAGAAGAGGAAAAGCTGGAGATGGGGAGTGGTGAAACCCACTTTTGTTTGTCAGGGTGACAATCAGCCTTGGTGTAGCAGGCCACTACTTCCACTTGTATTCATGCACCTTCATGTCTTTAAAGTGTGGTTTTCAAGTCTTGGGGACTGTGGTGGGATTTAGACCTTGTACAGTTCATCTAGGCAAGGCTTAATTCTATTATTTTAAGTTTGTTTTCTGAGGTAATCCAAGGCTTATTTAAGGGGAGACAATTTATTTAAGCAGATAGTAGTAGGCAACCAATGCCCGAATTACCCCCTGCCCCCCGGGAGGATAATTATATCAGTGTGTGTTCAGCGCATGGAAAGTGTGAAGCACCTGATGAGTGCTAAGTAATGAGTATGAATAATGACTGTACAACATATTTGCAGGGCCCTCCAGGCTCATTTGACTTCCTGCTGCTGATGATGGCAGACATCAGAAATGACATTGCTGAGCTGCAGGAAAGAGTGTTTGGGCACAGGACTCACTCATCAACGGAGGAATTTCCCTTACCTCAGGAATTCATGAACTATCACGACACGGTAGATTTGGGCTCTGGAGAAGACTACAGACAAAGGACTGCACCCAGGGACCCCAGGACAGAGAGAGCAGCCCATCATTAGCCAGGCTTGGTTAAACATGCCCAAGAAAACTGTGTAGAGCTGTACAGAAAAAATGCACTGAGGATATAAATCATTACATTATGTCCAGGTTTTTTTTTTAAACATAAGAACAGGAGAGATACAAGACAAGACACAAGAGCAAGAAGAGCCGGGGAGGAAGAGCAGGCATCACTGAGATAGCTTAGCTTGTTATAAACAAAATCAATCACTGCTTGACATAAGCGGTCTGATTCTGATCCCACTTTCATTGGTGCTGGGCAGGGTCAAAGTAGTACAAAGGACAACCTTCCCTCCCCCCATGTATGGCACTTCCCTGCCTTCTAAGCAGAGAGGGAATCATGTTTGCAAGTGGGAATGAAGTATTGAAAAGGCACTCTTTCCTTATATCTCTACACTGAAAAATTGGCTTCACAGAATAGATTGCACTCCACTCGTATACAGTATCTGTTTCAAATTGCTGAAGCTGAGGGTGTCTTTGCCACTATTTTAGTCTAAATACCACGTGAACAATTTTTCAGTGTAGTAAGCACCTTTTCCTTCAATGTCGTATTTTGCATGGCTCCTGTTTTACAGCACGTATGTAAATTCCCTGTAAGCAATGTATAGGAAAACCTTTTATTCTCCATTTTATTTTCAGGTATTGAACACTCCTCCAGGAGCAAACTTGAGCAGTGAAACAAACAAGTCTTTCCCAAAATCTCTGTTTAGTTTTTTAATCACTTTCATGCCTTCTTTGCAAGAGAGCAGATGCTATAATGTCTGCACCTATAGCACTGTCCTTGTCATACAAATGGTGCAGATTAGGCTCTAATGCTGACTCGGCATAATGTCAGCAGGGGAGCCAGCATACTTGGAAAAGCTTCCTGAAGTTTGTGAAATCTGGAACTCTTGTGTATATTTTCTTTGGAGGACATTTCAGTTCCTCTAACCGTGTTCCAGTTACTTGCCACCTGTATGTTTCAGGCAATGTTAATAAGTAAGGTTATTTCTTCACTCTTGTTCTCTTGAACTTAAATGTGTGTTGCACATCAAAAGGAACTGTGTGACTGATGCAGATTGGACTAATTACAGTGGTTCTTATACTGTGGCTCAGAGACCTTCAATGTTCTAAAAATCTCTCTCTCTCCTGAGCTGCTGCTTCCAGTAATTCTGACAACCAAGGGTTGGTGAGGTAGTGTTTTGGAAGAAAAAAAGTGTGTCCAAGGGACAAATGGACAGCAAAATGCAAATTACCTAAAGCACCAGCAGTGTGTGTGGCCTAGTTAGCTAATTTCTTGTAGGAACTGCATATGCGTGTCATATTCATAAACTCTAAATGTACACATAGGTACACGTTTAACACAACCTGCTGGATCAGGTTGATTTTTTTTTTAAATACAGACTAATGATGGGGAATCATTCAAGATTCCTTCCCCCTGCAAATGTGATCTGAAATTGGACACTGATTTTTAGTCCTAGGCTTTGCTTTTTCAGGTGTATCAAATAATGCATGAGAAGCTTCCTCTGTTCGGGTTGACCAGAAAACTCAAAGGGACAAATTGCCTTGTTGCATAGACGCACCTAATGGAAGAGAGCTCTCACCCTGAATCGAGGTGGTGCAGAGGCGCATGCCTGACAGTAAGAACATGAGTAGTTCCACTAAAGACAGTTGGGATTGATTATGTGCTTAAAGTTACCCCCAGGATGAAGTCCATTCCTGAAACACAGCCTTAGTATTTCCATCATGTCATTCTAGTGCTGAAGGGTGTGGGGTCTAAAGGGCTTTGTCCCTCTATGGAACAAGCATGGCATAGGGATTAAGGGGAGTAGCTATTCTCCTTAGTCCTGTCTTTCTGTGTCCCTCCCTCCACGTGGTCCTCACACACACAAAGTGCCCTTATTTGGATCCCAGGAACTGAACCTGGTGCAGCTGAAGCAGGTCTCCTATTTCCCCATGGCAGGGAACCCCCTTCTGTGCAGACCTGCCTTAGGTGATCTAAATGTGGGCATGTTTATAGTACAGATATGGTTTGTATGTACCATTCTTGTTACGTTTTCAATTGACCTCATGGTAATTTTCACAATACCTAGGCTATATCAGAAATCACTTTGTTTAGTGTAGTTATATAGGCACAGATCCTCAGATAGAAAGGTAAGCCATGTTCTTTTCTTCAACTAACCTGAAACTTTGTATAAATACAGTAGTATAGCTTCCAGATTCCAGCTGGGTCACTGGGGAAAGGGGTTCTTTGGCTGTAAATAATTTTTCGTTATGGCTCTTAAAATTACAAGAAGCAAGAATCCAACATATGAACATACAAACAGCTGCTCTTACATTATTTAGTCTCCTGCACATGACAGCTTTGTTTTGTATAATTAAATACTATTATAATTTTATTAGAAAGAAATAAGTTAAAATATTGAGTTATAAACAGAATGATGATAAAGAGTTCATTATTTTACTAATGTGGGATATAAAAGGTATTTAATGGAAACATCTGCAAAATTGTGTAGTGGTGGAGAAAATCGTAATACTTGTGGGTTTGTGTTTATTTCTAAGAAAATCAGCAAAGCTGGTGAAGTTTTCCCTATGCAAGCTATTCTTATAAATTTGAAATACTGAAGTAAAACATAGTCACCTGAAAGCTGTCCTAGTAACCAGAGTTATTCTGAAAAATAGGGGGAAAAATTAAGATTAAGTAGCCTTAGATTAATCCATGCAGAAATCATTGGTATTGCAGGTAAGGGTTTCTAACAAGTCACTGTCCAGTTGTATTTCATAAATAACATGTTAGAATCCAGTCGGTATCAATGTAAGATGAGGACTGGGTCTGTGAATTTGTTTTTCATTTGCCAACAGGCACACAAGTTTTGTTATACATTTTGATAATTATACTGCTCTCTTTATTTATAATAAGTATATGAAATACTAGATTATGTATAAAATGATTGTGATTATATGAAGTATTCTTAATAACAAAGATATTTTTCTTACGCTGGTAGTTGTTGCTGTTTTTTAAAAACTCTTTTGTTGTTGAAATTTTCCAGATTTAATGTGATAAAAACAAAATGCTTGGGAGTGGCACTGGAACATCACCCACCTGATACAAGCATATCCGCCTGCTCTGCTGTTCCACATATAACCAAGCTGTACCTGTACAGTAAAGTGGCCTATTCATATCAAAATAGTGATTTGGGGCATATCTAGGCTGCCTTCGTCCATGGTACAGAATGACACCATTAAATGACTTTCTGTTCACTCGTTCCTGCTCCAAACAAGCCAAATGCATCAGAATGTAACAGAGCTGCAGCTAGAGAGGTAGTGTCCTCACCAGTAAGCCAGTCTGAGAGCTTGATGGGGTGGCGCCCAGAGTGCCCTCAGTGCATTTCTGACACCCACTGTGTTCATTTTTTGGCTTGGTCTATGCAGAGTGATAGTTAGTGGGCAATCCATCATTCAATCCATCAGAAAATTTTCCATGGAAAGGTTTTGGCTGAAAATTTCAATTTAGCCTCCAGACTACCTCAGGAAGCTACAGTATTGAGCACCTTTTCTTGTCTGCCTTTTCCCTTTTTGCCTCTATAGGCTCTATTCCCTAATCAGGCTACATGGTGTATAATGCATCAGGCTCCCTCTTCTTGCTGAGATGCCACAGTGTGCCATGACAATCCCATAGGTGGGGTGCATCATGGGAAATTTCCCAGGCAAAACGAACAACGTATTGGCTTTGGCAGGTTCTTTTTTATTGAGGAAAAGGTTCAAATATTCCACAGAAAGTATTCTCTCAAAAAATACTTCACTCAGAAACCCAATTTTCCACTGCAAAAGTTTGGATGTAAAATTTTGCCCAACCCTATTTCTTATGCCCTTAATGCTTGGTGAGTTTTTAAGGCTCTATCTGCATGAATACCTTAACAGTGAGCTGTTTTCCCTACAACATGCAAGACCTGTTCATTTGTAACAAATGTGCCTGCCTGCTAAGTGCCATACTGTCCCACAGGAACCTCGTTTCATTCTCCTTGACTGCTTTTGTCAGTGTAACTTTGTGTGCATATGACATATTTTGGTCAAGCTTGGTGCAGGCACAGTCTAAATCCATTTTCTGTGTTTGTCTTTAGAGCCACCAAGAAGAGTCCTCATGCTGGTGACTTTTAGGTTATCATACTAACCATTCTAGCCCGGTGATGGGGAAGTGCTCCTTGCAAACCCTGACACTGCACCATGGCCATGGGGAGCCATCTCTATTATGATTAGTTATGACTGCAATGATGTCAGAAAAAATGGAGGCTGTTGCTTGAGGAATTAGCCACTTAGCTCCCAAGGACACTAATGAATGGTGATGTGAATTAAACCATGAACAGGGTGCTGAGGGAATTGGTGGGGGTCATAGCAGGGCCCCTGGCATGGCTCTGAGTGCTCGTGGGACACTGGCTAGGAACCAGAGGATTGGAAAAGGGCCAATGTTGTCCCCATTTACAAGAAGGGGAGAAAGGAAGACCCTGGCAATTATAGGCCAGTTAGTCTTGCTTCAGTTCTTGGGAACACCTTTGAGAAAATTATCAAAGAGCACATCTCCAAGGGCCCAGCAAGAGAGGTAATACTCAGGGGCAACCAACATGGGTTCATTGAGGGCAGATCCTGCCTGACTAACATGGTTTCTTTTAATGATCAGGTCACCAAATCCCTGGATGAGGGTGTCGGGGTAGATGTCATACTCCTGGAATTTAAGAAGGCCTTTGATACTGTTTCCCACCACATTTCCTCAGAAAAACTAGGTGACTGCAGCATTGATGCCTACACAGTCAGATGGGTGGCAATCTGGCTAGATGGTCGTACCCACAGAGTGGTAGTGGATGGTTCATTTTTGACCTGGAGGGATGTGGGTTGTGGAGTTCCCCAGGGCTCAGTCCTGGGGCCTGTACTGTTCAACATCTTTATCAGTGATCTGGATGTGGGTGTGGAAAGCACGCTGTCCAAATTCACTGACGACACCGAGTTTTGGGGCGAGGTGGGCACGCTGGAGGGGAGGGACAGAATCCGGCTAGATCTAGACAAGTTACAGAGATGGGTGGATGAGAATAGGATGGAAGTCAACGCAGACAAGTGCAGGGTGCTGCATGTAAGGAGAAGGAACCAGCAACACACCCATACTCTGGGGAACATGCTTCTTGTCAACGCAGGGGCTGAAAGGGATCTTGGAGTCACTGTTGACTCCAGGATGAACATGAGCTGCCAATGCAAGGAAGCAGTCAGTAAAGCTAACTGCACCTTGTCATGCATCTACAGATGCATCACAAGCAGGTCCAGGGAGGTGATGCTCCCCTCTATGCAGCGCTGGTCAGGCCACAGTTCTGGGCACTGCACTTCAAGAGAGATGTGGCTAGCATTGGAAGGGTCCAGAGGAGGGCCACTGTCATAGTCAGGAGCAGCAGGTCAGGCCATACAAAGAGAGGCTAAAGCGGCTGAAACTATTCAGCCTCCACAAGAGAAGGCTGAGAGGGGATCTGGTAGCCATTTACAAACTCACCGGGGGAGACCAGTGGGAATTGGGGGAGGCTCTGTTCCCCCAGGCACCACCTAGGGTTACTAGGAATAATGGCCACAAACTGTTAGAAGGCTCAGGCTGGACATCAGGAGACATTACTTTATGGTCAGGGCTGCCAGGCTCTGGAATGGACCCCCAAGGGAGGTGGTGCTCTCTCCTACTTTGGGGGCTTTCAAGAGGAGGCTGGGCAGATATTTGGCTGGGGTGATATGACCATTTCTGCCTGGGACAGGGAGTCGGATCTGATGATCTGTTTAGGTCCTTTTCGACCCTAAGCACTATAATACGATACTATGCATAAAGCACTGCAAATACAAAGTCATTGCTTGCTAGACCTAGCTGTGATATAAACGGCACATCATTTTTTATGTAGAGAACCATTAATTTTTCAGGAAATGGGAGAGAGTAGGCCTGCTACAAGAAATACCAACGTTCACTTGCTCTCTGTTGTTCATAGTTGTGTAGCAGGGGCCAGGCCTAAATCCAAAAGCAGACTGAGGTGCCAGAAGTTCGACCAAAGAAGAATTTAGGTATTTAAGCCCAAAGCTGTGTTCCTGGAAAACTCTGCTCAACTGCTGTCTAGCCCTAGAAGTGCTTATCCTCCCTGGACACTTTGTTACTTTAAATCTGTGCGGGTGCCTGAAAGTGCTCCTGTGTCTCATGCTCAGAATTGCCTCTGTTTTGACAGAGTTAAGGAGATCACATAAGCCTGATCAGGACCCAGAAATGTGTTTCTGCATCTTTGTCCCTTGCGGGGTTTCATGTGTTGGTGTTCTCAGACAGGCAGCATTGCAGCACTTGTATATTTGTTTTAATAATAGCATTTGCCCAGGATGTGAGACAAGTGTTCACTTTCTTCCTTTATGTGAGGGGAAAAACTACCCAGGAAGGTGCCTAACCCTCAGACTGGAGGGTGTTCTGGCTGAGGGCAGCATGCTTCACTCTACTTGAAACTATCACTGTGCAGAAGAGCACAGAGGATTTGTTAGTAAAAAGGGAGCAGGACTACAGCCTATTAGTTAAGGCACTCACGGGGAAAGTGGGACACCTGGGTTATGGTCTCTGTTCCCAGGATGGTTTCTGTGTTTTACATTAAACACTGGAAAGAATACTGACATAGTTCAGAGGATCTGGGGGGAGGCAGGGAAAGGAAAGAGAGGAAAGGGGCTGTATCCAGATTCCCTCCCTCCAGAGAAAGTACTCTAACTAGTAGGTTACAGAGCTGCTCCTGCTTGGGCTCTGTTTCTGGCTGAACTAATCTTACATTTCTTCCTGTGAAATGGCCTGGCTTCAAAAGGAGGAATAGAAGGGCACCACTAAATGAGGGAATGAGCCCCTGTCTCCCGCTCCCCAGGCAAGTCCTCAAACCATTAAGATTAACCAGAACAAGGAACTATCACCCCTCCACAAATCTTCAAAGGGAACTTACAAAACACCTTTTGTAGATGAGCCCACGAACTTCACTTCATAAATCTACTGGATACAAAAAATTATGGATTCAATATAGACATTGGATTTATGACACACTACAACCTGCCTGACAGCTGATTCACCAGGTACCTGCCAGACCTGGCCTCTTATACTTTTTTTTCCTCACCTTTCTCCCCTCCTTTCTCCTACTTTTCTGCCCTTTGTCTTCCTAATTTCCAGCTATTTCATTTTTCACTGACAGGCTTTTCTCCTCTTTGAATTACTATTACTGTAGAGTCTGCCTTATTCATCTTTGGCTCTCCCTCCCCACACACACTTCCCTCCACCCCTTCCCTGCTCTACCTTCTGTTTTCCTAATTTCCACCTATTTACATTCTCACATTCTCACTGACCTGTCACACTTTTAGCGTCTCTCATTCCTTTGAGTCTCAGAACAGCAAAGACTCCCAATGCCTGAAGAAGGGTGATTGCACCCAAAAGCTTGCTAAGAACTTTTTTCCAACTACTCAGTTGGTTTAATAAAAGATATCACATCTATTCAAAGAACCCTGCCTGCCTCACTCCTCCACAAACACGCACACATGTTCCTTGCTTGTAGTTTAAAAGAAAGAGTGAGTCCAGTTCAGTTCTTTGAAAGAAGGGACATGGGAGCCTGTCTTCAAGACCAGATTCCATGTCCTAAGTCCTAGGTAGACAGAGACCTCCCAGCAGCTCTGAATGTGGTATCCTGTGTTGGAGCTGGATAGAGGATTTGGCATCTCCTTATTGGCTTGCCCTTTCAGGTGGTTCCCTGCTTTGGATTTCATTGTGATGTTCCTAAGTCTCCCCATGCATCACATAAGGAAGCTGCACAGCTGGCTCACTCAGGATCCTGGATTCTACCCCAGTGATCAAGCACATATAAGGTAGGTTCAACTTTTTAGTCACCTCAGGACTTTATTGGATCTGGCCCCTGGATACTGTATCTCTAGTTGAAGCTAGATTTTAATAAATCCACTGGAGTATCCAGGACAAGACTATTTGTGTTACACAAGCTGAGAGCCCCATGACAAATAGTCACTAAATAAAGAACGTAGCACCGTAGAAAGTTTTCTCTGTGATACCAGCATTCAGACTTCTCCTGCATCTACCTTCTAAGTGTGCCCAGCCTGCTCAGGAAACTGCATACCTCAAGGGACTTTAACCTCAGCTTGCAACATTTTGCTGTCTCCTTTCAGAGCTATATGGCACCTGTCTGCTCAGTGAGGGGGAGAGGGTGAGAAGCAGTTAAACAAAACTACTGAAGCCCCCAAAGGAACCTGCATTTGGTTTTATAAATAGATTGCAGAGTGGATGAGGCAAGGGAATGTCTTTCAGCATGTCAAGTTAAAGACATTCCAGAGTACTTTCTTGGCTACATTGTCTATTCCATTTCTTTTTGCTGCAATATGATATTGTGCTCAGTTCACTGAACCCACACTGACTCAGCTTAATGACCAACAGTGCCAGGTTTTTATTTAGCAATGTGACACATGCAAGGCCAGTTTTTGCATTCAGTTTGTCATGCATAAGAGTAGAATTTGGCCCTCAGTCCCTCAGATGCACTCTTGCCCTAGCTGCAGATGAAACAGTTGCTGTCTAGCTTCTTTTTTTTTCATTCAATTGCAGATTAGTTTGTTTATCTGCTACATTTCAATACTGACAAATAGGCATTTAGAAAACCAGAAAGGCCCAGACACTAGTAGTTTCCCTTCTGAATGTCTAGAAATGTGCAAGTTGCACAAATTGTATTAGTTATGCTTTATCAAAAGAGGAAATAACAGCTGGAAAACATTTTGCAAAGCAGTGATTTCTGAAGTGGTTTTTAGTGTTTGGTTCTTTCCAAACACTTAGGACACATCAAACCTATTTTCAGATTTCTCTTGCATTTTGTTAACTAGCCCATCAACCTCCTAAAGTCCTAAGAAGACTAAGTAGTTTGTCATATTCATTATACAATGTTTACACAATATGTAAAGTAAATCATTTAATGTAAATTAATTCACTTCATGTCATAATAAACATAATTAGACACATTGTCTCTTTAGTGTTCTTGGCATATCCAACATGGTTTACATTTGGCTAAGGCATATAGAAATGAGAGCTATATTAGATGAAGCCTGTGGTTTAAAATGTTGATGTGTGCAGAAAAGATTGTTAAATAGCGATTCAAGAAGGGGATTGACACTCCAGACTGCTGTCTTTGACCCTGCACGCTATCTGCCTGGATTCAGTCATAGACACAGCTCTGTCCCTTCGCTTCCCAAGCACATTAGGGTGGATATGGGTTGTACCTGACTTGGAGAATTAACAGCAATCCAGGCCCCCAGCACACATTACATTTAAAATGTGACTAACAAGTTAATCACATCTTAAATAATAACCTGGGCATACAGTCATATAAATTTAAGGCATGATAATGAAGTAAATGAGCCACAAAATTAGTTCACATGTAATACGTAACAACTTTGTTGCTTATTTTTGTCCTGCTTTAAATTGAATATGTGGCTAGCTGGGGCTGGCCTATAACATATCCTGTTACTCAGCTGAGTGTTAGGAACCAGCATGGGACAGCTCCAGGGTCTGGGACAAAGCTGTCCCCTTTACACAGCTGCACTGAGGGAAGAATCTGTCCCAGGATCCTGGGACCTGTAAAAGCCCCGTGTGCTGCCCAGCTAGGCAGCATACAAGGTTTTACTCATAGCTGGGCATGGAAAATGCAGCCCATCCGACAGCACAGTGGTCTTTTACAGGTCCTGTTGCACAGGGACCCTATAAGAGCCTCATGCACTGGCCAGCTAGCATTGGTGATGCATTGGGCAGGCATGGGGGGCACTTGTCCTCCCAGATTTCTGTTCTGGCAGCGGGGCGTGAGACTGCAACCTGGACAAAGCTGGGGCCTGGCAGCAGCTGGGGTCAGTGGTGGTATGATATCTGCACTGATAGTGGGATTTGGGGCTGTAGCCAGGGACTGGACTGGACTGGATGGGGTGGGTTCCAGATCCTGGTTCAGTCCCTGGCCCCAACTGACCATTGGCTGATTGTGGGCATTTGGGTTTTAACTGGCTGGTGCAGAATGAGCCTGGGTTCATGATTCTGGGTTCCCCCGGCACTGGTAAAGAAGGTGTGATGGACATCCTGCCATGCACACTTGCATGCTTTAACATGTACATCTGTCACACTCAGTTATGTGTTTCAAGGAGACTCCATCCAAACAGATACTCCAGGGACAGCCTGGGAGATGCAATTTGTCCTCAGAGTCTAGGACCATGGGCTGAGGAGTATTTTCTGTGTGCCAGCTTGCCGTTTGCTTTCCATGGCCAAGAGAGACAATTCCTCCTGGAAGAAGAGGACTTGGCTGCCCGGGCCTATAGTGGTTGAGCTAACCAGTCTCAGCCCCTCATATGGTCTTAAAGGGAAGCTGTCCACATGATGCTTTTTCTCATCCTCTACTATGATGCCTAGGCAAGGAAGTCCACAAAAAGGTGGACTTTGAATTTAATTTATTTTCAAATATTTTATTTGAATTTAATTCTAAGGATCCTAAGTCTCTCCATGCAACCCATAAGGAGGCTGCACAGCTGGCCCACTCACGAATCAGGTGCTATGGTTCTCTGTCTTCTTCCTTAGAGTTTGCTCTATAACCCTGAGGCCCCATTGCTCTAAGTCCTGTTTTCTCCCCTCCAAAGACCTCCTTTCTTTTCTTTTAGTCCATTGCTTCTTATGGCTGAAATGTGAAAATCACAGTCTGTGAGGCAGGGGATATCTTGTGTTGTGTGCTCTCAGTACTGTAGGGTTATATATAATATATGTCAATTTAAAAGCCTGAGTTGTCCAAACCTAGGAGGCCTTAGGCAATGTTTGTCCTTATATAGTCATGTTATCCTGGTTTTAGATGTTTTTCCTCCCCTGCCACTGTAAAAGAACTGCACTAACACCGCAGGCAAGTGACTGGGGACCTTGGCTGTTGACTGCAGGACTGCAGCCTGGAACACATGCAGTGGGTTCACTGAGTTCTGCCAGAGGCTTAACTGGGTGCTTGAGAGCCCTGGGTGGCACATGGGATAATGGCAGTGGATGAGCTGGCAGCACAGCTGCTGCTGTGTTTGGTCTGTCCCCAACCCTTTCATTTTGCTATTGGGTCTGCCCAAGCAGACTCAGTTCAATTGTACAATCATTGCCAAATCCCCAGCATGTGGTGACAGGAACACACAGTGCATGGAGACTCTCCTTTAATAGAGGTGCATGAAGCATGGTCTCTGCCTGCTCTTTCTCCTGTTCTAATGGTTTTCCAGCCAGAAACCTGTTCCTAGCTAGTAATGACTAGGAGAACTCAAACTGTCAGAGCTTACGCAGGCTGAGCTGATAAATGTTTACTATCCAGTTTAGGCCCAAGAGAGGGTCCTTCCATGTATCTGTCACAATAGAATACAGCTTCTAGTTATGTGCTTGACCCTTGTTGCAGGACAGAGAATAATAACAGTGCTATGCCTAGTCCTTTATGTGGAGGGAGAATGTTCATCCTTCTGTAGTTAGATTTCAGAGTTGTCAACCTTTGTGATTTTTATCACTGCCTTCTAGATATTTGGTGTTTTTTGTGAAGCCCAAGCTCCCAAACTTGGAGGAACTTAGCTGTCTTTTCCTTTCCAAGTAAGTTCTTATCAGAAGAAAGCTTGATGATAAGGACCTGGGAGATTCAAAATCCAGTGACTGAAGAGAAACCCAAATAGAGCATCATTTGATGTCTCCAGATTTTTCACAGGTCTGACTCATGCTTTATGAATGTTTTGAGCTGGCAACCCTTGAAATGTGTCCAGGATTTCCACAGAAATAAATAATCTTTATTTTACATTTTCTGACACACTTGAAAAATACATTATGCAACTAGAGTATTCCCAGAACCACCCACTCTCTTGACTTCATAACGAACATTCGTGATAATGCAGCAGCTGAAAGCATCTCGCAGCCTCCCCCGTTATTGTGTACCTGGAAGGTGGGTGAGCTACAAGTGTTTTGGATCAAGGAGATGATCAAATTCCAAAGCTGAGGGGCCTTTACAGATGCCACCCTTCTTAGAAAAAAGGGATTCTGGTATATTTTAGTTGTAGCCATTGATCTTTCACATGCTTAACAGTACGGGAAGGAGAAATTACCAGTCCAGGGTTTTATTTCAACAAAGACTGTGGTAGAGTCATAGAGAAGTAGGGCTGGAAGGGACCTCCAGAGGTCATCTAGTCCAACTCCAACCCCCTGCCAAAGGCAGGATCATTCCTATCCAAACCATCCCATACAACCATAATCTAAACTCTACATAAGACTACCCTCAACCCTGATACAACATGGACCTAACATGCTAACCTGCCACAGGTAAAGCAGAACCATGACAGCCAGTATCATGTTTCTATTAAATGTTGTCAATATATACTAAAGAGATCCTGGGTACACAGCCATACCCACCACTACAGAGGAAGGCAAAAAAAAACTAGTCTAGGGGTACACTGACAGAGATATTGTGGGCCAATACCGATGGCCAATTTTTAACAAGCCAGTACTGATCTGATCACCGATATGCAGCCCTGCAGCGTGGAGAGTGGTGACAGGCTGGTAAGGCTGTTGTTGGGGAAGGGGCAGGGGGAGGGAAAGGGCATGGGGTGGGTAGATTAAGCCCCTGCAGTGAGGGAGGGAGTAGGGTTGAGGCTGGGGCAGGGGCAGGCGCTGCCCAGCTGAGGCGGGGAGCCAGACAGAACCACAAGCATCTCATCTGAGGGGTACAAGGAGGGGGGATGGGTCCCACAGATACATGTGCCCCAGGAGGGCATGGAGGGCATGTGCCTCTGGATCCGTGAGGGCAAGGTTGGGTTGCCTCTGCAGGCTGGGGCCAGGGGCTGTGCCAGGCTCTTCCTAGTCGGGGCTGGGCTGGGGCTGCCCTCAGGGAGTTGGGGGCAGCCCACAGCAGCAGCCTGCCCTTGCCCTGTGCTCAGATCTGGGGGCACCTGCCTCCCATGGCCTCCTGGGGTGCATGCAGCAGGGAACTACCCCACCCCAGCAGATGAACCGCTCATCCTGCAGCCTAGCTGGACAGCTCCTGTTCCTGCCCCTGCCCCTGCCCCAGCCCCATTCCCTCCCTCACCACAGGGGCCTCAGTCTGTCCCCCCATGCCCCTTCCTTCCACCCCATCTCTTCCCTCACAACAGGCTTACCAGTTGGACCCAGCTGCCCTCCATGCTGCTGGGCTGCGCTCCCGGCTGTCTGCGTGCTGTACTGCAGCTGCACGCACGCACGCACGCACGCACGCAGCATTTAACGGCCACATTATTGGCCATCAGTGAAAAAAGTTGCTTGCAGATACAGTCCACTTTCCTTATATCGGTGCTGATCCAATATGGGACCAATGTATCCATGCACCTCTATCATAGTCTATACCAATCAGACTATAGGACAAAATTCCTTCCAGACTCCAAATATGGAGCTTGGTCTGACCCTACGTGGAGGAGTGAGACCCTTTAGCAAGGAACCTCTGGCTTTGCTCAAAGCAGGAGAATCAGCACACCCCAGTTGAAAAACTCCCCAGCCTTACCTGTAGCCAATACTCAATGCCTGTAGGGAGGTTTAAAAACACCCTGACACATGAAGCAGTAAAAGGGGAGGAGGAGTGGGAGCAACAAGCAACACCCAGAAACATGGAAAATACCCATGGTAGAAAATAGGCATAGCAATGCATAGATCATCCCTGACCAGTGGCTGTCCAGGCTCTTCTTGAACACCTCCAATGATGGAGGGTCTACAACTCTTCTAGGCAGTTTATTTCACTGCCTCACTATTCTAATGGTGAAGAAGTTTTTCCAGCTATCCAATCTAAATTTACTTTACTGCAACTTCAAGCCTTTGGTTTGCATTCTTCTCTCTCTAACAGCAAAAGAGAAAAGGTACTTTCCCTCCTCTTTGTCAGCACTTCACGTATTTGAAGACTGCTATCATGTCCTCTCTTCATTGCCTTTTCCACAAGCTGAATATGCCTAGCTCCTGCAGCCTGTCCTCATATGACTTGGTTTCCAGGCCCTTGATCATCTTTGCTGACTGCACTTTGTTCCCCATCTGTGTTAGAATGTGCTTTTAGCCCCTTTGATTTAATGGGATTTAAGCACTGTTTAAGCCCATCAAATACCTCCTCCACAGCAAATAGGAAACCCATCATTGGCTTAGTGTTTTAATTTTTTTTTCCCAATTGAGCCTTGTTTTTAGGCAAAGCTAGTTCTGAACTTACTTCCAGCCAGGCTGTTATAAGAGAACCACTTGTGGAAGAAGTATTAAATGTTAACTAAAAGGATTAAAAAGAAGTATATTGGGACAGAGTAGGTGCACCGACTCTTTCTGGAAAGGGGAGAGAAGTATGTTTATAGCAAGAGTTGATCACAGCCTGTGCTAACATACCCAGGCTAGCTGGATGCATAGGACTAGGAATGATGGGCTTTAGCTGGCTAGCAAGCAGCGTGCAAACAGGGTTGCCTGCCAATGCCAAATCCTGTGCTGTTGCTTCTTTACTGCTTTTGATCCCTGTGTTAAGTAAATTACACTGCTACAGAGATGCCAGCACAGGCTATAGTCATGTCCCTCCATTTTGGTGTGTTGATCTTCCCTATTGGTGGCACATCTACACACACATCATTTAAAAGGCATGGTTCTTTCCAGAGGGGAAGGACTAGGGAAGGTGGGGGAGGGCACTCAGTAAGCTGAGACGACAGGGCTTTTGCTTCCTGCCTGCGGGAAAGATGGGAAGTGTTCTGGAGTCAGTGGTAGGAGGAGAGTTGTCGCCATGGCTTCTTCCAGTCATAGAGATCTGCTCACAGTTACCCAAGCTCATAACCAGGTCAGCACTCCAAGGTCCCTGTTTGTACTATCCTGCTGAGAGGATGCCTCAAGGTCATGCTGCAGCACTGTTAGCATCTTCTCCCTTTATTGTGTTTGAAATCTGTCTTTCCCTCCTACTTTGCATTCAGAATGGACATAGGGAGCTTTCCCGCAGACACTGAGCACTTGCAGCCACCGTTGTTTTCACCACTGCTCTTGGCACCACTCGGTACCCAATGTCCACTCACATCATCAGTGCCTATATTGGATGGCTTATCCTGCAAGTTCCCACTGTTACTGCTTCCACTTTAGCGTCGGTAGCAAAAGCATGCAGGGGAGTGTTTGTGTAGTTTGTAAGTTCTTGAAGGCGAGGTGTTTGGTGTTTGTACCGCACATAGGGCAATATGGTCCTGATTCATGACTGGATCTTGTAAGCACTACTTTAACACAGGGCAGTCAATGTTGCTTTAATGTTCTGTCAGCCACAAAGGGTCTAGACAGTGCAGTGCATAAAATACAGGTAGCCAGTACCACCTTTATGCAACTACTGACATATTTCCCACCAGTGGAGTTGGGCTACTGGTAGTAACTATGAGAAATTTTATGGGAAACAGTCTCATGTAGGTGAGACCTTTACCAATATAATGCAGTTTGATATATAGTTCTGCCTTCTTTCCTACAGAATAACACCAAGCATTTTGTACAGTGGTGTGCACACAGTAACCATATTTGCACTGTGCATGTTGGGTTGCTCCTAGAGAATGACTATAGCTAATACCTTGCATCTGGTTGGTTTTCAGCCAACTGGTAAAGAATATCAATTGTACAGGATCACAGACTTGTCAGAAAATGTAATAAATTCAAGAGTAGCTCTTTATCCTTCTGATGTACAGCATTCTTCCATCACCAAATTTTGAAAACATCCAAAGCTCTTTCCCAGAGAAAATAAAACCTCCTGTCATGCCCTGACAATATTTCACAGCTAAAGCTACCTTGGGGAGCACATATGTAGAAATCCAGACAGCATCAAAAGAATTGGTTGAACTGTTAGGAAAGTCAGGAAATTAAAGACACATGTGACAAATGAAGTGTTAGATTTGTATTTTATTTCATAAATGTTATTAAAAAAAAAAGCAAACAGTACAGCTTGTCCTTTGGCACACACAGGTTTTTAGATTCATTTTGGTGGAAAAGACTGAGTTAGAGTCGTTTGCCCTCATTGACGAGAGTGTAATTAGAAAGAGAACTTTTGTATCTTTGGGCTAGCTCTGATTCACTATCAGGATTTTTGGAAAAGGAAATGACTAATATTTCACCCCTTGCAAAATTCTTTTGACTTGATTGTGTGTCCTGGGTCTATGACATTTTTACAAAGGAACGTGTTTAATCAGTGGCTGTGAATAATCAACTCCAGTATGGGAAGTAATCATTGGAAGAGAGAGGAGAAACCTGCAGATTTTGGTTATGGACCAGTAATATAATTGCAGGGGGGACGACCCAGGACATCAGTCCCAGGCACCATCTTCAGGAGTGTGCACATACATAGCTGCTATCATGGCTGGCAGCTTGACAGCCACAGTTGCCCAGGGCAGGGAGCTGCTGTGCTGTGCTTCTGCTATGAACCAAGGCTATTTCACTGTGTTTCTGGTTTGGACATACAGCACCTTTAGATTAGTGCAATCATATTTTCCAGTAGGGGGAGAGGACCCACAATGGAACTTAGCATTCATTTACCATAGGAAATGAGGGGCAAAGCTACTTCAGTGTAATTGGCATTTGTCTACGGTAGCCTTAGGGTGGCCATTTGCTCATCTGCCACCTAGTAGTGAGACACTGTAATTGTGCCTACTTCTAGCAGCTACTCCTGAATATCTGCCTACTCGTTTGCCCCCTCCCAATCCCAGTATAACTTGCATGAGTGTTCAAAACTATAAATGACATGTTTATAAATGTGTTGTGTGTCCAGAGCCTCGGTCCAGAATTAGTCACATATCGTACCACAGTTGAACAGTGATACCGGTGTGCTGCAAAATACTTGCACTGGTGCTGCAGCGGCTGGCTCCTGTCAGAGGAGGTAAGAGTGCCACTTGTTCTTCCCCCTAACCATCCTGCAGACTAGGGACACCTGTGGCTATCCCCTCTCCCTGTGCTGGCCTCTCTGAGTGGTGCGCTGTCACAGGTAGATGTAAAGCCACAGAGCTGCGCTTTCAGCCAAGCTCACCCTGTGCTCCTTGTGCACTCCTGGGGCTGGCGGGAGGGGCTGTGGGAGCAGGGCACTCTGGTCTGTGGTGTGTGAGTCTCTAGAGGAGCAGCTATGATGGTGGGGGCTACACTTGTCCCCAAACATAGACTGGGAATGGGGAGAGGCTTCTCCTCTTCCCTCCCCACATAGCCTCAGTTGTTCTGTTGCCAATCCCTCCCTGCACTTCCGCCCTCCCCTCAGTTGCCCCCATGTGCCAAGTCTGCAACCCATCTCTCTTGGCCTGCTGTCCTTGGGTTCTAGCCGTGTGGGCCCCGGGGCTGGAGTTCAGAAGGGATTGCCCTGGGATACTTAAGGACTGAAATTGAACTGCTGGTTTCCAGTCCCTAGTGGGGACTCCCATGTTTAGGGAGTCCAGGTGTGAAATCAGAACCAAGAGAGTGCTTCCCACCAGCAGCTTGAAGAGGTGAATGTTATGCTATGCTATGCTAATAGGAGGCTTGTCAGTGAGGGCCTAAGGAGCCACAACCCAAAGGGAAGGGGAGTTCAGGATGAGTGGTTGCTCCTCAAGGGAGTGATCCTGGATGCACAAGCAAAGTCTATCCCATCTCAGAGGAAAGGCAGCAAAAGGGCACAGCAGCATCCTTGGCTCTCCAGGGAACTTGCAGACCTCCTGTGTCTTAAAAGAAAGACCTACAAAGGATGGAGGACTGGAACTGCTACCAAGCAGGAACACTCTGCTCTGGTCCAGATGTGCAGAGAGCAAACCAGGGAAGCCAAGGCTGTGATGGAACTCCAACTGGCCACAAATATCAAGGACAATAAAAAGTCCTTTTTTTAGATATGGTGGGGAGCCAGAGAAAAAGCAAGGGCCATGTTAGACCCCTGCTAAACCAGATGGGACAAGTGACAACCAATGCCTAGGAAAAAGCAAACGTGTTAAATGGGTATTTTGTGTCAGTTTTTCACCAGTCCCATGGGACAACTGTGCCCACTGCGGGACAGGGAAGCCTGGGTGAGGGAGATTCCTTACCATCCATCAAAGCTGACCTCATGAAGGAACACCTTGACAGGCTGGATGCCTTCGAGTCAGCTGGCCCTGATGGTTTGCACCCAAGGATATTCAAAGACCTGGCAGACATCATAGCCCAGCCCCTGGCATGGATCTTTGAACGCTTCTGGTGCTCTGGTGAAGTGCCCAATGATTGGAAGAGGGCCAATGTGGTGCCTATCTTCAAAAAAGGGAGGAAAGTGGATCTGGCAAACTACAGACCCATCAGCCTGACCTCTATCCTGGGGAAGGTCTTGGAAAAGATTATCAAAGAAGCCATCCTATACAAGCTAGCTGACAGAAATATCCTGAGGAATTCCCAGCACAGATTTGCTGCAGGTAGGTCTTGCATGACCTCATTTCCTTTTATGACCAGGTGACCTATCACCTGGACAAGGGAGAAGAGATTGGTGTCATATATCTTGACTTTAAAAAAGCCTTTGATCTGGTATCCCATGATCATCTCTTGGCAAAACTGGCCAACTGTGGCCTCAACCGCACCACAATCCACTGGCTGGGGAATTGGCTCCATGGTAGGACCCAGAGGGTGGTGGTTGATGGAAGTCAATCATTTCATAGTTTCATAGTAGCTAGGGTCAGGAGGGACCTGAACAGATCCTCTAGCCTGACCCCCTGCCACAGGCAGGACTGAATGCTGGGTTCACAAGACCCCAGAC
>JAGPOW010002514.1:66624045-66639529 GCA_030014935.1 Caiman crocodilus | reverse complement strand
AGATCCCTTTCTGCCTCTGTGCTTTCAAGAGGGGAACTCCCCAGCCTGTATGTGTGTTGTGGATTCCTTCTCCCAAGGTGCAGCACCCTGCTTTTGCCTACGTTGAACCTCATCCTATTCTCATCTTCCCACTTTTGTAGCCTGTCTAAATCTAGTTGCAGCCTCTCTCTCCCTTCAAGTGTATCCACCTTGCCCTACATCTTAGTGTCATCAGCAAATTTGGACAACGTGCTTTCCACCCCCTTGTCCAAGTTGCTGATGAAGATGTTAAACAGTGCAGGCCTGAGGACCGAGCCCTGGGGTACCCCACTGCTCACATCTCACCAGGTTGAGTACAACTCACCCACCACTACTCTCTGGGTGCGCCCCATCAGCCAGTTTTTTACCCATCCAACTGTGCAGGCATCAATGTCGCAGTCACTTGATTTATTGATGAGGATGGGGTGACAGACGGTGTCAAAGGCCTTCTCAAAGTCTAGAAAGACTATGTCCACAATGATACCATCATCCAACAATTTAGTTACTTAGTTGTAAAAGGCAATCAGGTTGGTCTGGCAGGACCTGCCTTTGGTGAACTCATGCTGATTGCCCCTGAGCATGATCTCCCCTGTTGTGGTGCCTTGTGACCAGTGGGGGTCCCTCAGGGCTCTGTCCTAGGTCCCTTACTTTTTAACATCTTCATCAGTGATGTAGACATTGGTGTCAGAAGCAGGTTGACCAAGTTTGCTGCACCAAGCTCTGGGGTAAAACATCTACACCTGAGGACAGGAGGGTGATTCAGGCAGATCTTGACAGGCTCATGAAATGGACGGATGAGAACCTGATGGTGTTCAACACCAGAAAATGCAAGGTTCTCCACCTTGGGAGGAAAACCTGCAGCATTCTTATAGGCTCGGCAGTGCTACACTGGTTAGCGCTACAGATGAAAGGGACTTGGGTGTCATGACTGACCACAAGATGAACATGAGCCTTCAGTGTGATGCTGCGGCTAGTAAAGCAAGCAAAACAGTGGCTTGCATCCATAGATGCTTCTTAAGCAAATCCCGGGACATCATTCGCCCATAGTACATGGCCTTGGTGAGGCTGCAGCTGGAGTACTGCATCCAGTTTTGGGCTCCACAATTCAAAAAGGATGTGGAGAAGTTTAAGAGGGCGCAGAGGAGACCCATGTGTATGATCAGAGGTCAGGAAAACGGACCTTATGATGAGAGGTTGAGAGCCATGGGACTCTTCAGCCTGGAAAAGCGCAGGCTCAGGGGCAATCTGGTGGCCACCTATAAGTTTATCAGGGGTGTTCACCAGGATCTGGGTGAACACCCGTTCACCAGGGCACCCCAAGGGATGACAAAATCGAATGGTCATAAACTTCTCCATGACCATTTCAGACTGGACATAAGAAAGAACTTCTTTACTGTCTGAGCCCCCGAGGTTTGGAATAGACTGCCGCCAGAGGTGGTTCAATCACTCACTTTGAACGCCTTCAGGACACTTTTAGATGTTCATCTTGCTGGGATCCTATGATCCCTGCTGGCTTCCTGCCCCTGGGGGAGGGGGCTGAACTCGATGATCCTTCGGGGTCCCTTCCAGCCCAAATGTCTATGAACTCTATGAAATCTAAATCTAAAATACAATGAATAACATAAATTAACAATGTATTTATAATGTCTGCAAGTTATTTATACTGTATTTATATTATGTTTTTTAAATGGGGTGCTGCCAAATTCTGACAACTTACAGAGGATTGGCTGAAGTCTAAGAAGGTTGATAACCACTGCAGTAGAAGCCCAGGGGACAGGCAACATGCAAGGAGGGGATGAAACTTGCAGGGAAGGGCTGGGTTCAGGGGGCAGGAGGCTGGGAGAGGGTGGGAGTTGGAGCAGCACATGGAAGATGGAGCAGCATCTGGGCAAGGCCCATGCAAGTGCTCCTGAATTCAGTGTTGCCATGTTCCAGTGGTGATGGGATGTGGTGGCCCTGGGCAATGAAGGTGGCTGTAGGGAGCACTGACTACCCAGGCTGCTGGTGGTACTGACACCTCTCCCTGCAGTGTCTCCTCTGGCCTACTGGGGTCTACACCCAGGACACAAATCTTACCTGCTATGCCTCCAACAGTAAGGCACTAACAGACATGAAAAAGAAGGTGCAGTGGGGTCTGGCACTGTCCCAACAGTTGTGCTTCCTGCAGTGCCACATGTGCATGGCAGGAGACAAAATTGTGGGACTGAGCATCAGATCCCATCACGCCACATTGCTGCGGCAGGGCAAGCCCAAAATCATAATCTTGGGCTCCCTCTGCCCCAGCAATCTTCATTCCTGGAGCTGGGAGCTCCATCAGAGCTCCCAGCCATGGGAGCCACAGGCAGCCAGAAGCCCCATCAGTGTTTGGCGCTCCCTGCCATGTGCTCCCATGGGTGGGAGTCCTGACAGTGATCAGAGCTCCCAGCCGTGGAGTGGGGACACCCTGCGCTACTGCAGTTGATTGGGGCTCCCATGCAGGAGCATTCACTGTGCCCCCAAGCTGGGACCCTGATCAGCTGACCACATGCTCAATTAAATGTGTGATAGGAACCAGAGACAGGTATTCATATATTTTGTGTAAGAACTTTGTCATTTATATCTGGCTTTTTCATACCATTAATTTAATGAATTTGTGGCCAGATCATTTCTTGAGAAGTGATTAACCATTTAATCACATCCTAAGCATAATGTGTGTGTCAGGGACCTAAGAGATATCACCAAGCAAACCCTGAATGATGCATAGTCTGGACCATCATGGCTACTGCAACACTAAAAAAAAGTGTTGCAAATGTGATATTGAAATATTGATTTCTCTGTGAAATCCTATGAAATATGAACTTTCACTCCTACCCAGGAGAACTTTTACAAACTTTTGTCCAATGCCTGATGAAGGGTGTTTGTTCCCGAAAGCTTGCAATTAAATATTGTTTTTGCAAAAATCTTGTTGGTCTAATAAGAGAGATCATTTCTACTAGGAGTCCTGATGGCCTTTTGCAAATGTGATGCACTTTCACAGTTTCCCAGCAGGTGGCACAATTGAACCATTAGCAAAACGACTTGTTTGCACTTGATCAGTTTGCATTTACATTCTGATTTCATTTCATACTCCGCAGAGAGCATCACAGTGCTAGTAACTCCAGGGGCTATGAAAGGAGTGAAAGGATTATGAATTCTTAGTTAGATAGTGTCTAAAGTAGGTGATAAATGCTGTGGTTTCTGCTGCTTGAATACTGTTGTGTTAAAACACCAAAGAAAAGCCTCCAAGGAAATTAATAGCTCTGTTATCAGAGCAGGGCTTGAAAGGCAGGAAGTAAACGAAGTCTGGAGTCACAAATTTGAGTAGTGAAGAGAAAATAAAATGCTAATCAGCTGTTCATTAAGTGAGCAGTGCTTCTGGGCCCAGAGTGAGAAAAGGGCTTGTGTTCGTGTATTTAGACTGTACCAAAAGGTACACAGACAAGTGATCAAAGTAAGGTTTGACAAATAACCTTCATTCCTGTCTTTCTGACTTATTGAGAGCTTGACCTGACAACCTCTTTTCCTCTTTTTTTTCTTTGAACCCAGTTTTCAACTACATCCCAGTATATGTCTGCAGCTGCTGGTACTGGATGATGCTTGCAGTGCAAGGCAGAGTCTTAGACCAGAATGGGCAGAAGACCCTGGGCTGGTGGAATTGGGGTCTGGGGCTCCCAAACTTCAGTGCCAGTTGAGCTACTAAGGTGATGATTCCTCAGGAACCTTACCATGCTTGCCAGGGGTGTCCACGGACAGGCTTTGCCATTCTAGGTTGAATGCCTCCTAAAACCAAAAGAAGTATAGCCGTGCCTGTGTGGTGCTGAGACCAGACTAAACAGCTTGGAGTCTGACTAATTAGTCTTCCTGAAGTGCCCCATGAGTGTGGTTACACTGCCCCTGACTGCAGAGGCAACCTGCCCAGAGCAGCATGGTGTGCTTTGAGGTTGCTGCCACCAAACATAACAATTTTAGCACATGGCTATGGCCTGAGGCTCAATGTCATGGGGCTTCACTACAGATCCCAATCAGTTCTGCTGGGAGTCAGTCTTCTGTTTGGGTTGAATTATCTAATACATTAAGATTCCTAAAGATGCAGACAGATGGTCACTGAGGTTCTCAAAACTGCCCAGTGCTTTGATATTGGTCCTGTAGGTGCTTCTGCATTTAGATCCTAGCTCAAGAAAATAGCCTGTTTGCTTGAGTTTCTGTATATACTTCCTCTCTCAACTCAGTGAGATTAAAAGAGTAGTCCCACTTCAGTGCTGGATACTTTAATTGCAACTTTAAGCACTGCCCTTACTTTCTGAAGTTAAGGTGGTTCTTTTAGTAGGCTGATTTCATGCTCTTGATGCCTCTCATTTTAAACAGAAAAATCTCTGGAACAAAAATGCAGCAGAGAGTTTCTTGTGTGCACTCATCTCAAGCCCTCCCACCAGCTCTCCTTGGGGAATTTTAGGAAAGGAGAGTTGTTTTCTGCTGGTATTTTATTTAAAACGTGTATTACCTCTTCACCCTGACCGTGTACAATGACCCTGCCAGGACCCCCTGCTTTCCAGTGCCACGAAAGCTGGGCGCACTGACACCCCCGTTCTCCCTGCTGCACTTTCCCCATTAAATGCAATGGTTCTGTGCTGTGCTCATTCATCCCCCACGCATTCTTTTGAAGTCTGCTTATGTCACAGCTCCTCTCCTAAATCACCAAGTCCCACTGCTGCCTGCTCTACTCCCACTTGCTACCATTGTAAAGCATAGTGCTGGGTAGGGACAGAGAAGGAGAAGGAAGAGGAAAGTGACTGATGGCAGCAGTATCCAATTCAGAATGGTCTCTGATCCTTTTATTTGATTTTTAGTTGTGACCTTTCCTGGCTCTGCCCACCTCACCATCTGTGGCTGTCTCTGAAAGCATGTCTGCTTCTTTAAAGGAAGCTTTATTTAGCCTTAAGTAATAAGCTCATGTGACAGCTTAGGCCTGCAGCCCTACTCTCCTCATTCAAGGTACTGGAGTTTCCTGTGCCTCTAAGACAATGGTTTCCCAGAGCACCAAAAGCGCAGTTGGTCTGAGTGTTTTTAAAACATTAACCCCTACGCCTGTCAGCATTTTACTTCTTTAAAATCAGGAGCCACTGCCTCTCTCCCTGAAGTGAGTCACCCTTCATTTCAGTCTTCACCCTAAACAGTAGCTAGCCACATTTACCCAGAAGAGATCAAATATTTGCTGCCTTTACTTACTCTCATAGACTTCTCAGGATGGAGGGGAGAATCAGCTCCTCTCACCAATGATAACTGCTTCCCCTAAGCAGGTCCGTGCCAGTCCAAGTAGTTGAGTTGGCTGGACCCAGCCCTATAGTTTGGCTCTGCTCCTGATTTGCTGCACACTTCATTATGAAGCTTAAAGAAACAGAGTATAACTAGAGCGCCTTTAATGACTAGTAATCAGCTGATCAGGCTAGCTGCCATAGGGGACTTGCACAGGGGTCAAGTGCTATAGAACAGTTGCATCTTTTATAGGTTTGCTATAAAATGAATACCTAGGGAAACCAATCCAATTTGGATAATTTCACAAGAAAACCAGTCACGGGTTACTATGCAGAGACCCAGACAGATCTACCCCATTTCACTAGTTTGGTATGTTTACCAATTTGTTGTCCCCTCCCTGTTGAAGATCCCTTCAAACCTCCCTTTCTTTCTGGAAGATGTCTCACTGGATCTAGCATTTTCTAGGTGTTGTCTACAAGGACCTTGAAACTTGTTATATTTTTGGGAGCCCAACTAAGCCTAGTGTTTTCTTCCAGGGAGGCAGATGGAAAAGAGGAACTTGGCTGAAAGCAGAGACCTCATTAAACTAAGGAAAGAGGTGGTTAATGGGAGAGGAAGGCCTGCTAGAAGTGGAGGCTTTGATGAGCCAAAGTATTGTTAAGCCTTAGTAGGACAGTGTCAGGGCCATAGGGCCTGCATGTCGCTCAACTGTTGAATGCTGGGGACTTTTATATCCCCCTGATGAACTGACATTACAACTTTTTAGAATTCCTCTAAAATTAAAAAAGTTTGTTTTTTTCTCTCTCCTGTTCTCAGCCTTTAAAGTCCCAGAGGAAAGGTTATTAAGGTGGGTGATGTACTTTGTAATGGCTCATTGCCAGCCATGTACAGGACCCAGCTAACCTGTTTATTCAGAGCAGGAAAACCTGTCTTGCATTGTTTGGGCCATGACATTTCCACAAAGAATTAATTCCCCCTTTTTTATACATATTTTGTTCCGATGGGCCTTCATCATTAGTTTCAATTGCTTTCTGCTGACACACACTTGAATCCAAAAATGTATACTATTCCTAGTGAAGTGCTTCTTCAGCTAGCTGCTTGATTATACCAGAATCAATCCATCAATCAATCAAGAACCAGTCTTGATTATATAGATTGAATTGAGCACTTGTCCAGGTACTCTGCATATGCACAGGCCAGACTTAAGAATTTATCAGTGTGGGGATCACATGCAATAAGTGCAGCAGCTGCATAATCCCCTGTGAAGCACTGAGGGTAGACGACACATTATATTATAGATAGAAACAGGAAAAGATGGAGAAGTGCTTATAGGCCAAGGTTGATTTATATTTAATCACTCTTTGGGGTGTCCCCCACTGTAGGAGCAGGAGAAAAGTAAGTATGGCCAAATAAGAATAGTCTCATGACCACAAACAGTAAAGGGCAGACTGCAAATATTCACGTATAACTCAACCTGAGCTCCTAATTTTATCAGCCTTCTCATTTTGTGAGGCCATTTGGCTAAATATGGCATATCCTATCATTCAGGCTGCAGGCTTCACCTTTTTATTGTAGCATTTCCTAAGAGGGAACCCCAGAATGATTAGAATAAAGAGTGGGTGGGAGATCTGTCTAGTCTGAATATTTAAGTCATTCATATATAGCACCAGCACCTACGTACTACATCAATAGGCTTCTTCAAATGCCCGTAGGGAGTAGCACTCAGAATCTTAATATGAGCAAACATTATAATCCCTGATAAATTATGCTGTTTTTAAATCCTATTTTTTTATCCTTTCTTAGAGAATGAGAAAAAGCAATAGAACAGCCTTGACCTCTGTGAGAAATGCATCTCATTCGATTGCTGCAAACCACAAAGAGCAGCTGGTTTTGACTTATATTTGATGGTGAAAGGGATCATCAGATTTTACCTTTGTGCTCAGCTGTATCCAGCATGGCATATTACAGCTGGAAGAAAGATGCATTGTTTTGTTTTGTTTTTCACCCCCCAAGATCATGAGCAGATGAAAACAAGGGAAGTTGTATCTATCAGGTAACTGGCATGTGGATACTTTTCTTTACTTCCTTTAAATCTCTTTGATGTATTATAACACTGTAAATAGCTGATATGTATTTCAGTGATATCTTGGTTCCTTGTTATAGTTCAGATTATGAAAACACAGAATAATTTCTACCTACACTTTCTACTGTCCACCTTTTTTATGGGGGGTGGGAGGGGAATGGAGGGAGAGAGAGATAGATGAGTGCATTTCACTTACTGAAACTCCTCACACATATATTACATAAAACACACGTGCTCATTCTGAATTAGTTCTTTACGGTTTTCCTTAAATGCCTGAAGTGACTTGTGTCACTGTTCAGTTGCATCGGCTATTCATCCATCCTTTCATACATCACTCTCACCTTTGCTTCTGACAACACCTTCACCCTTGCCTTTCCCAGCATTGGGTCCTTTGACCATTCTCTTAAGGCTAAATATGAACGCAAGGGGGCAATGGCACACTGCTCAGCTCCCCTGTGTACTTTAGTTATGAAGACTCTTGTTGCCTTAAACCTGAATGTTTCCCACCGACCTATGATGTTTTCATCTTTTTTACTTCCATTTATCCCTCTTTTTCATTTTTATACTCTTACGGGAATTAAAATTGGCCCAAAATTTCAATTTGCATGGGTTTGGGTTGGCTTGCAGATTTCCTCTCTTTCCATTTCTCTACCAGTAACCCAGTTCAGATCTGGTTCTTTGTTTTCATTTACAAGCAATCTAAACCTTCTTTCTTAGCCTAGAGGTACTCATGCCTCAAAATATGTCCTTTGTAAGCATTACCTTGTCCTGAATAGATCCCTCAGGCTCATGTCAAGTTTGAGAGCTCCTCTTTTGATCACAAATCCAAGAGTTGAATTATCGGATCTCTACAGCTATGCAGAGTTTTTGGAAAATTTCATATTTTGCACTGGATCAGACAAAGGACATTCACCAGAGAGAAGGGATTCCTGGGTTCTGGTTTCTTTATCTGAGTCCTAGGATCAGAGATCAAACACCTGCTTTCCCTCTGCCCAGGAAATGCTCTAACCACTACATTCATAAGTCATGCTCCTGCTTGTCCATTTATTCTAGACAAATAATTTTTTGCAGCATGGCACAGTTTTAGAGGGAAGGGTGAGAAGTTCCCACATAGCATATTTTACAGCCTGATGCTTCAAGCAGCTCCTGGGAGCCTGGAGAATCCCCTCAGGGAATGGACCCCAATTTGGCCACTTCTTGGGTGAATACTTTAAACACCCAAAAGTAAAAGGTAAAAAGTAAAAGGTGTAAAAGGTGGGCAATGGGGCTGGATTTTGTGAGGGCCTATCAGACCTGATCTGAGAACACAGGGTTAACCGGGATGGATTGGCTCCGTGGTGGACTTAAGTGGAAGATCACCTCATGCCTAAATATTGATCAAGCTTAGGCAGGAGCTAGGTGCCTATTTGCTCAGACTGCAGATGCATAGAAACAGAGCTGCAGGGAACAAGAGAATTTAAAGCTCAACAGGGAGGCACTTAGTGAAATTTGGAACCTGAGGTCTAAGGGAGCAATTTAGTGGTGTTTTTTCATATAATTTGGGGATTAGACAGTGCCTCGGTTCTGCCTACACTCTGCTTAGGTGCCTAAAGGTCTGGGCGGAAAGAAAAATTACACCAAGATAAAATGGGGAGGCGGGGAGGGAGGAGGGATGACTTACTGCATGCCAGCTGCTCTGTTTCCATGCCTATCCAGCAGAGAGTACAAACTAAACCAGCACAGCTTTCTCCTGAGTGAAACAATTGCTAAATTACTCTGGTTTAATTCCCACTTACTCTGGGACAGAGCAGACATATGAAACAGCATGAATCAGATGATATTTGGCAAATACTCTACCCCTTTCTGACTTCATATAATTGGTTTGCCAATCAACACTTTTAATGAATAGAATGGCATAAGTAGACTTAAAACATCTTAAATAATGCTCATGAAACAAAAAAGAGAAACGAACATGGATTAAAGTCCAGCTGTATTTCTTTACTGTACATTTCTAGCACAAACAAGTGAGTTTGTCACTTTGCGCTCACAGTTAAGCATGGGCAGAATTAATGTCACTTCTGTTATCTTCAGAAATCAGGCTGTCAACTATCAAAATAACCTTTTATTGCTTCAGAAAACAACTGAAGCAAAAAGGTGCAGCAGTAAATATTTGGAACCATAAAAATGTGTGCAATTATTTTTGTATTTTAAGTCTCAAGACTGAAGCCCTGCAAAGCCCAGCTTGAAAATTTGGTCCAAAATGCTTATAAGCACAACCTGCAAAACTTCTTGTCACTGAACATGTCTTAGTTGAACTAAGTTTCCATGCTCTGAACTCCATGCTGCACTTTTAAAAGACAATGGTGTTTCTAAATAACAAAACTCATTTCCTATTACTTAAACATGTTTGTACCCTCTTTCTAGGGATAAGGCAACAATACTATTTAGTGCATAAGATACACCACTTAGAAGAGGTGAAATGCTATTCACCAACATTAAATAAATATAAGGAAATAAAGAAGTAACCTCCCTGAAATTAGAAGTTTGGCTCAGCACTGATAGAGAACTAGAGGCAATGTTACAGGCACTTGGCGCATTAACTACCCTTTTGCCCTCAGAAGTGATCTCTCCAGACAAGTTTAAAACATGTTGGGGGAGGGCAGCTAGCATTGTTGCTATCCAGGCTGGAACTTTCTCATGGATAAATAGAAGGCTTCATTCTCTAGGAAGACCCAACCAACCTCTTATACAAGCTCACACACACACAGAGGTAATGCAGAATCGCATCCATGTTTATGTGCAAGAAAATATTGCGGTAAAATTTGCTTCCTACACCACCACCAAGCCAGGTTTTAAAGTACCTTATCTCTTTTACTTGATCGGTATTTTATGAAGCTGTGCATTTCATGCATTTGCCAAAAGTTTTGCTCAAGCCACCTTAACCAAGGACTTTGAGACCCAGGGATGAAAAGCACTATAAAAGCACTGAGTATCATTACTACTGAGAGGGGGGAAAAGGGAAATGCAGGCTGTTTGGTTGCCAAAATGGTGAATTTCTGCTTGAAAGTTAATTTAGCTTTGATTTTCAGCTGTGGAGCTTGCAAATCAGGGGCCCTATTCTGTTTTTCCTTCTGCAGGCACGTTTCCCAATGGGCTTTGCATGGATTTCATATGAAATAGAAGTGTAAGGATGAGGCCTCCAGCTAGCAGTAATAGCCATGTGATGAGGTCGAGACAGGACAATGGGAAAAACTGAACTTGGCTGCAACTGAATGCCATGTTGATAAACGCAACTCCACTGGTTTTTATAAACAAAAATTAAACTTAATTTGCTTCACAGTGGTTAAGGTGCTGTTAATTCAAAAACCACAGAATAACCCGCTGGACGCAGTTAATAGTCAGCAGACTACATAGGCCAGAACTTGAAAGCATTTAATATTCACTGAAGTGCTGCTTGTATCCAATTATAGCTCACTACTTGCCATCTTAATAATTTAAATCTGTCCGCCCTTTCTGAGAGAAAAAAATTCACTAATCAAAGACATGAATGCACCTTTTGCTTTTGACAGCATTAAATTAAAGCTAAATGGTAGATCTTGAATGAGTTACTGTGCAAGAATAAAGGCATTAATGAGGTAATTTCATTATAGAGGCTCATCCAAGCCTATGTGAAAACAAGGGGAGTAAATGGAGAGGAAAGCTGCTGAGGAAATTAGGGTTCCTTCCACACTAATTAATGTTTTGGGGCATTTAGTACAGGCACCAAATTAACTGCTCCAAAGAACTCTCATTGAAAAAAATACATTGTTGCCCTCCCATATAATTAGAAGACAGTACAACTAGAACACTTAATGAGTATAAAGCCGGCCTTTAACTTATTCTGCCCAGCCACTGAAAACATGCCATTATTGAAGCCTAAGTTTAAGGAAGCACTAAGCGTACAATATAGGATTGTTTAGGTCCTTCTGCTCTGTGAGCTGTAAACAGGTAGCCCCTGAATGAGGAACTATGAGACTCCTGGGAGGCCTGTCTTCCCAGCAAAACAGTCTTAAATGCATCCAAAGGAAAGAAAAAAAGGTGAATAGGCCCGGCACAGTTAGCACAGTGAATGCTCAATGCTGTCTTAAGTGATTACATGATGTTATGCCACCCCCTCTCATTGAGTTATCTTTACACTGCTTTTGTCTCCTCTAATTGGAGCTGATGAGGTGCTAATTGGTTGCTTTTTTAAAAAAGCACTACTTAAGCACTGGCAAACAGAGTGAGACAGCGTGAGTGGAGTTAATGAGGGTTTAGTCCAAAAAAAAAAAAAAAAAGAAGAAGCAAGAAGTATTGAGGTTTTGGACATAGGGAAATGTTTTATACAAATGGCTTTGGAAAGTTAAATTTTGTAAGAGATAGGACACAACCTGTCATCCATGCACCCGCCCCCCAACTACCCTTCACATTCTTCAAAGACACTGTAACCTCATTATTATCTTGATAGGCTTACAGAAAAGAACCCTCCAGGCAAAGCACTCAAAGCAGATCGGTCTCTCATCTACCTGAATGAGGGTTACTGCCACTTTCATTCGGTTGTTAGACCTTCTTCACTTCCCTGTTTGCCAACAGGCCTTTGACAGATGATGCCAAAGCATTTCATTTGTGTTTATAACCCTCAGTGCATCCCAGTGTGTTGGAACACTTTGCTGTCCTGTATGTATTTACTTAGACTGTGACATCTTTGAAGCAAGACTTCAAAGATGTTATGTACAGCTAGACCCAGACAGGCATGGGTGAACCAAGCAGCTGCCAAGATCCCGGACAGAAAAGGGGCCCAAAAATGGGGGGGTGGGGGTGGGTATTAAACTTGCAAAAAAAAGTTTTAACATTGTGCATATGCATAAACCTAATCCCATGCTTTTATTTCCACAAATTCAATTGTTCAACGATTGAAACAGTCAGTAAATTTTTACTGTTGTCCAATTATTATTATCATTATCTCTAGCAAAGAGGGGCCTGATGCTAAACATTCACCTGGGGCATACAGCACTGTGTACAATGTCTAGCATAGTGGGTTTTGAGGTGTAACAATGTACAGCATGAGCCCTCATCTTCTCCAGGAAATCCACAGTCTTAAAGATCAACACTATAGCCTTTAGTTTCTACTAGTTTCCTGGGATTCATTGCATGAGAAGGCTGGTGCTAATGCAGTCACAAACCATACTATACAGACACATCTCATGTAGAGAATGACACTGCTGATTCAGCCATCAGAAATCCTGAAATCTGGAAGACCTCCCTGTTGAAGGGCATTGTGAGAAGTGTGAATTTTAAGAAGGTATTTTACAGTCATGTAAGAGTGCTGTAATAGCAGTAATGGTCCAGAAATTATGTAAGGCGAGGATTTCTTAGGGTGATACCTAGGATCTAGGATAAAATTAGATAAGACATTCTTCCTCTGATATTTTTACATGATGATAAAAAGAGGGGACACAACCTTCAGGATTTTCCCTTAATGTGACAATTGATTCCTTAAGTGAAGTTGCTTTCATGGGGCCACTCACATCACTAAAGCTTGCAGCATGAGGCCCAAAATGTATATTTTTGTTACTCCTGTGGACTCTCTGATTATAAGAGAGACATCAGTGGAAAGACCATGAGTGAGTTCAGTGAGAAGTATAAAGACAATTACAGTATTTTACAACTGTGTAGACACAACTCAGTCTCTGTTAAAGAAGGTTTCTAACAGCAAATCAGCTTTTCTTATTCTGAGTTTGCAAATAACAGGAAAAAATTGAAAAGATGTTTTATTAGTGAATTGCCCAAAATACATCCAGAAATGGCATGAATCTAGGAACAGAAGCTGGCTGAAATTTTTTGAATGAAAATATTTTTGTCAAAAAGGGACAATGTATTTTTTTTTCTAAAATAACTTTAAAAAAGTTTGTCATGGCTTAGAAAAACTAACATTTCAATTTTTCCTTTTAATATTTTGGGTGTGTATATGGTTCTTTAAATGTGGATGCAAAATATCAATTGTTTTGATGACCATAAAAATTTGGATACTGAGAATTTTTGGAAAAACCAAAAAGACATTTTTAATCCAGTAAAAAGAAACAGTTTTGGATTTTTAAAAATTTATCCAGGCTATTAGCAGAATAATGTCATTATTCAAGTCCAGGAGGTTTTTCAAATATTTTTATGCATGGGAGTATGCCTAATCTTAGAATGAAAAAAATTGCGATCTGGATTTACCAACTGTATTGGATGTTTGGACAATTTCTTTAGGGTCTGATTCAAAATATGTGGTCTTTCCAAGGATTTAAGTTACATCAGATCAAACCCTCCTCAGCTGAAGAACACTAGGAGAATATTATAACTTTCCAAAAAAGCAAATGTTTATTCAGGGTGCTTGAGGACAGCTCACAGCTGTGCCCTTGCAAGAGTATTCAATCAATGGAATCAGCATTAGCATCTAATAAATTGGTTATATACTGAGCACCCACAAACAGAATCCTTTCCCAGTTGCATTTTTCCAGCCAGACAATACAGTACTTACTGGATAATGTTGATAGAGGCACTGGAAAGAGAGTTTCTTCTTTAAGATTAGAACCACCAGGTGATGCTTTTGTTCTTTTAAAGCTGTCCTTTTAAGCAGAAAAGACTGTTGCAAGAATTAAAGAACTATCAATAGAAAATACATAACATACTGCAAGATGATTCAGAAGTATTTTATTTATGTTGCTGTGACATTAACATTAAAGGCTTAGTTACTGCTAAGTGCACTTTGCAAAATCAATGAGTTTGCAAACAGCCAGACACTTAGCTAAGTGTTTATTCCAGGTAATTTGTAGCCCCTATTCATATTCTAAAACTGGGAGCTAGTTGCCTTCAGATTCCTTTGAATCTCTGCTTGGGTACTTGGTTGTATGTCAATTGTCATGAAAATGAAGGGTTTTCTACTAGGTAGAAAATGAAAACTTCCTAATGAACAAGTAACAATTCACTCCTCTAAATTTGTGTTCCTTGCTTGTTCTAGCAAGAAGGCAAACAGAAAACTCTGCATCAAATCCCTTTCTCTGCCCAGTCCCAAAGCATCCAGAGCTGAGACTTACAAATTGGTTTCTTATGCTAAGCTTTTAAACATTATGCTGTTACAAATTTTAAAATGCTTTCCAGACATGTTTGCTCAATATAGTTGTGTCTACAGGGATCTGCATTATCTTCATTTGTGTTGGATAACCGGCTTGTATTCTCACAAAGTGAAGGCAAGAGGTAATCCTTCTGGCTTCCTTTGTGTCCCCTGGAAATAATAACTTCTAGTTACCACAAGGCAGTGTGCCTTGGGGTGTAAAATCGCATGCTGTGCTATCCTGGGTCACTGCTGTGTGTTTCCCACATTCAAGACATGATCTGGAAACATGTGCTACACCCCCTCATTTACCTCTTGCCCTGTTCCTGTCATTAAATGTGTTTCATGTTACCAAAGTGCTAAGACCATGGTGGATTACACCACTGTTAACTGGAGTGACTGTCATTCTCTAAAAGGGAAGGCTGCTCTTGGTGGTTTAGGCACAGAAACAGGGAGGTAGGTAGCTCTGGTCTGCTCCCAGCTCTGCCATTGTCTCATTGTGTGGCCTGGGGCTACTTGCTCTGGCCCTCAGTTGTGTTAGCTATAAGGTAGAGGTATGAGCCTCACAGACAGGCCAAGGGAGGGTACATGTACTGTATGCCATGCTTCTTCATCCTCAAGGCACATTGCTCTCCCAGTTGCGCAAATCAAACCCAGAATGATGACTTTGAAGTCACACTGTGGGTGTTCCCCAGTGCTGCTCTGGACACCTCTGCCTCAGCTTCATATCTGGGTTTAACATCTCCATGGGGGACTGGGATGAGTGTGCTCGAGAGCAACACTCTCCAAGATACCTGGAGTGTCCAGAAAGTACATAAGGGGTCCCAAATGGATACAGGCAAAATATTTGTTGTTTGTATTATACTTGCAAAACAGGAATATTTCTTGGTTCCCATAGCCAAAGTGTGATTTAAGACAACTTTTCTCTATGAGCCTGATCCAAACTCCATGGAAATCAAGGAGAGTCAATTCAGTAGGCTTTGAATCAAACCCCTTGTGTATGATGGGCACGTGACCTA
>JAGPOW010002514.1:66597353-66614364 GCA_030014935.1 Caiman crocodilus | reverse complement strand
AGTTCAAACCTGGGATGCTTCCATGGTTTTCATGGTTCACTTCTAGGTCATTTAGTTAAAAAGATTCTAAAATCTCCAGGCTTTAACATTCTAAGAGGTTTAGATGTTTTCAAATCAGTTCAGCTCATCCCTGCTTGAAATAAACATGAACAGGTCAGTTGTTCATTGTAATAAAATTTGACTTTTTGACAACATCATTGTCCATAGCTGCAAGAGATGATGATGCCTCTAACAGAACAGGAATGCCTTAGGTCAGAATAGATTTTTTACTTTCTTTCCCATCCCCCGCCCCCCCACCAAAAAGGAAAAACAAGACAGAATTCCTAAAACTTGGTTAGATAAGTAGGAAATGTATTTGTTGATGATTACTGAAATTTAGAGATCCTTATGAGAGTTGCCAACATAAGAAATTATTTTACTGATAATGTGCAAGACTTTTGATTGATGACCACAATTTTTTACTGACTTTTCTACATAATGTAACTGTAACTCTTTTGTCTGGCCCTGGACAAGACTGGGTTTAAATTTACAATTTAATACCAACCATAATCAAAAGTTTTGGCTTCCAGTAATAAATTGGCGGATTATCAGTGAAAAAGTTTCTTTGTGTTGGCAGCTCTGCTTGACTGCAGCAATAGCTTCATGCCATGCTGTCACCATCCCAGGACTTCCCTATTCACCACCATACCCTGATGTCCCCAGCTATACCCTGCACCATTGGTGATATGTATGGGGTGCACACAGGTTCACGTGCACCCCCAGTGTGTGGCAGTGCACCCACTGCAAAAAGGTGCTGCTGACACTGTTGGTGGTGCCTATGGGCAGTTACCACTTACCACTCCCCCCCCACTTTGCTTCAGACACCACTGGTGTCATTTGTGGGTGGTCTATGGTTACTGCTGGCCATTGCAGATGCTGCCAGCAGTGTGTGTGGGTAGTCACGGAATACTGGCTATCACTTGCCACCCCACCCCACCTCCGCTGCTAGCACTGCAGCTGCCTGTGGCAGCTCCCCACTTGCCTCCACCATTCTCCCACTGCTGACAGTGCCGTCACTGGCTGTGGGAGCTCTCCACGTCCTCCTATCCTCCAGGGGTATGCGGCATTCATGCCCTGGACTGCGCTGCCTTTTAACCCATCTGCCCTGTTTACCCCCACTGGCTCCACCTTCCATTCCCAGCATGGACCCCAAAGAATGACTACTGTCTGCCTATCTGCAGCAATGTTATACACAGCAGCAGCAAAGGGGTGGAAGGACCATGGGCTGCAAAGCCTTCAGAGAACATTTCCTGCAGGGTGCTGCACTCCCACTGAAACACCAGGTTGTACTGCTCTGCTTTGTCTGTCCTTCGGTGTTTGTCCCTGGTGAGGGATCTTCGATCAAGTTCTGGTTGCTTAGTGTTCTTATGGCTAGCCCCATTTGTTTACAGATTTTATGGATATCAATTTTTAGGCTTGTATCTTATGGTCTGTCTTTAAATTTATGGACAGTTGGCAACCATATTACAGCTGTAGTATCTTCCCTGCTCCAATTTTGTGATTTGTATTTCAGACTTTGAACATCATTATCTGTCAGGCCTGAAGGTGAGTAATAATGTAAAAAGTGTGGAAGATGCAGGACACAGACAAAACTGAGGTCCAGAACTGTCTCATAGGACCATAGGAAAAAAGAGCTGAAAGGGACCTCATGAGGTCATCTAGCCCAGCCCCCAGCTCAAGGCAGGCTCATTCCTGAATAAACCGTTCCAGCCAAGTGTCTGCCTGACTTACTCTTGAAAATGTCCAGGGATGGAAATTCGACAGTTTCTCTCCACAGCCTGTTTCAACACTTGACCACTCTCAGAGTCAGAAAGCTCATCTTAATCTCCAACCTAAATTTCCCCTGTTACAGCTTCAGGGTGTTGCTGCTAGTTCTGTCCCCTGTAGACACAGAGAAAAGCACATCTACATCCTCTCTGTAATCACTTCAGGTATTTGAAGACTGTTATCAATGCTCCCCCATCCCTCCCCATCAGTCTTTTCTCTTCTCCAGACTAAATACTCTAGTTCCTTTAGCCTTTCCTCATAAGTCTTATTTCCCAGACCTCTAATCATTTTTGTTGCTCTTCGTTGGACTCTTTCCAAACTGTCTACATCCTTCTTGAAGTGTGGGGTCCAAAACTGGACACAGCACTCCAGGTATGATCTTGCCAGTGCTGAATAGAATGGAAGAATCACTTCCCTTGATTTGCAAGTGACGCTTTTGTTAATACAACCCAGTATGCTGTTGGCTTTCTTTGGAACAGGAGCCCACTGTGTGTTCACATTCAGCTTATGCTACATTATAACCCCACAAGAAATTATTTGTATAGGATATTTCCCTCTAAGTCCTTCATTAAGGCCAAGATGGGCTTCCAAAGTTTTAACCCATACTGCAGCACGCAGTTAGGAGTTCTGAATTTCAAACAGGCTGAGGACCTGGCAACTCTCTTATTGAGGTACCTATGGATTTAGCCTTCTAGCTGTAGTGACCTTTTGAAGACGATGGCCTACTATTCTAAGAAGATTGTAAATGGACCAGTATGCTTTATTAATAATGCTAGTTAATAGTTTGTTAATAGAAAGGAATCTTCTCTGACCTTATTCCTGCTTTGTGATTCATTATTAGTAGGTTGTGTTCCCTATAAATAATTAAGTACTATATTATCTTTGCATTTCTGGTTGAAAACGTTGTGTCTTGCTTTCAGCCATTGAATTTAACCTTAATTGGATATATATATATATGAATTGGAAAGATTGTGAAAAAGAAAACTGTATAAGTTTACTTCCTTTTCACAAAGACGTCTGCACAGTGAAAGGCTTTGGTTTCCTTTTCTATGGAAACATTAGGCATTAGTACAGTTTTCCTTAACAGAAATGCCAAAAAGAAAGAAAGCAGGGTCATTTGAGAAATCAAGTGTTGGTTTATTGAATACTGACTGTATCAGCATGCAAATTGCTCATTTATTTAAATACATGAAGTACCTCTATTTATGCTACAATTAATTTGTTACCCTTGGTAAAATTTTGGGAGACAGATTTGCAAAATCAAATGCTGAATTAAGACTTGCCAGGAATCATGTTAAGTTAAATGTTTCCATTGTGACTAACTAGTCAAATTGTACTGGGATTTTGTCTGATTAGACCAATAATCTAATGGTAAAGAAACCACCAATATTACTCTGCAGCCTGAAATCAATTAAAGAAGTCAACAGTTTGTTGATACTTATTCAATATCTACAGAATCTCAAAACAGTATTTGGCACAACTTATAGGTTTGCTTAGGAGATACATATAGCCAAATAACACTCACCAAAAAAACCATGTTATAAACAATTCACACTGAACTGAAAAGTTCCAGCATTGGTTTCTGAAGCAGAAGGCTTCACCTTGACAAACTTGGCTTTGGTCCAGTTTTGGGGAACAGCTTGAATCCATTGTATTAAAAATTCATTGTTGTTGTTGTTGTTGATTTACTCACTCCTTTTGAAGTACTTTGATTCTAGCCAACCTCGGTGATCCAAATTAAAGTTTCTCCCTGCCTATAAACTACTTAAACCTGAACCTACATTAAATACTTCAGTGATATGCTTAGCCCAGCTGTATCAGAGGTAGGGAGTGGTATATTTGACCAGTTGCCCCTTTGTTTTTAGGTTTTTAAATGTCTCCTCCTTTTTCTTAAAATAATATTTGGAGAAAGCATGTGTACAAAGTAATGGGGATGCCTCAGTGCCACAAGGTCCCCAAATGGAAACAGATATATCCTAAGCTGTCAAGGGATTCAGGGAGCTGCTTATAAGGACCATTGGAGGTCACATGGTATTCAGATTTGTCATGATAGATGCACCCAACATCAAAGGACATTTTGGAAAAATACAGCTCAGACGTTAATTTCCATGTGTCCTAGAGCCTATACGTACCCTAAAGCATATTCTATGACCCCTGGTGTATATTAATAATGTCACCGGTAGAGAATATATGCTTTGTTTGCTTTTTAAAAATCCTTTGGAAAACACCTGCAGATTTTCAATAGATCTGAGGAGATAAACTGTTGATACAAGTGAGCTAAGGAAACATTTTAAACCTAATATGTCATTTATACTCTTAAATTCTATACCTTAATATTACTATTGTGTTGCTTTATGGCACATTAATCTGATTCCCAAATGGATAAACTAGAAGAGCAAATTGTTAGTCTCAACAAGAGACCCAGATTATTACAGAGAACAACAGCATCCTCTGTTACTGTTACTAGGCTTCAGTAAAAGCAATGATAACAAAGAAGCACTGTTTTCAAAGATTATTGAGAACAGTGACAATAATATATTAATAAAATAAAAGTATCCTTTTTTATGCCGATATGATGCGTTAAGACTATGGGGAGAATTTTCATAAGGAAATGTACTATTCAATAATATGTGCTCTTTTTGATTAGGACAATAAAAACATACTGTCATTTTCACTTGTTATAATCTTTATTATGTTTCTACTACAATAAAAGTGCTGAAATGTCTGGATTTCAAATAGTTCAGGTGATGCTTAATTTATTTGCTACTAAAAAGATAACTCTTTGGGAATAAAATTATTTCATAAAAACTAGACCTGGTCAAAATCAGACAGTGTCTAATTTTGGGGAAAAATCATTCTAAATCAGATTAAAAAGCTAAAATTGCCTGTGAAATGAAAATTTGAAAGAGCTGATTCAGAGACTTCTAAAAGTTTCGGTTTTTTAAGTTTAAATATATTTAATTCCCATAATATCAGTTCAATTTGACTCATCCATTCAAATCCACAATGAAACAATGTGTATGCATATCCTAAATTAGTGTTTTGGTATAGCAGTCAAAAAGTGACTGAAATGCTGAAGTTAAAAGTAAGGTGTTCTGACATTACCTAAACAAAATAAGAAATTCAATATAAAATATCTTTGTTTAAAAAATCAACAAGTTCTTCTGATGTATTTCAAACTTAAGAAAGCAGCATTTCTGATGGAAACTAGTCTGAATTTTTTTTTTTAGCAGCTGTTGTAGAAACTTTTCTGTTATCTAAATCACTGGGTTGTTTGATTGTTTCTCCCTCCATAGGTTAGCCTCAAAAGAAACTAGTCCCATATGCTGAGCAGAGGCAAAATCTTTACAACCAGCACTACCAAATGCCACAGTTCATTATTCGGTTCATTATTAGGCTAAATTCAGGCCCTGGAAAAAGAAAACTGTCTGAGTCAAAGAGAGTTACACCTGCTTTTACTTGTAGTGAATTTGTCTCTTGTTGTGGATCCCTTTGATGAAGCGTAGGTTTCAGACATTTTAAGATCAAAGGTCTGCGTGAAACAAGTGGCCCACTGGGTTTATGGCACGCCAGTTTCCGTAGCCAGTGGCACACAAGGGATTGATGTGGCTGGAGACCTGGCCTCCTTATTCAAATGATCCGGCACCCATTTACTGCTGGCTTACCTGGGGAAGCCTTCAGTGCAATTCCAAACTGAGGCTCAACCTCACCTCTCTGGAGCTGTAGTAAGATTTCTTAACATCTCTACTGAGGCATCTCAAGAGAAGTGAAAATATGGGATGTATGCGCTAAGGTGAAGATGAACATAGTCTTTGTTCTATGGACATAGCTTTTTTACTACATGAACATAGCCTTTTTTCACCCAAGCAGCCAATCATATTAGAATAATTGGACTCAGAATGTACATTCATCTGCTCGTTGCTATTTTGTCTGGTATTATAATTAAGATGACAATCTCCTATGAGCTTTGCTGCATGTCCTTTTCCTTCTTACATTAGACTCCATTGTTCTGAATGTTACTATCCTGTATCGTATTGATTTAGTGTTAGTTAAGGTTTACCATGTGCCTCTCACGCTGCTTGCTTACTTCCACTTTATCCATGTTCTTTAACCACGTGCTTGGCTTGTGAGATGAGTCTGGACGCCTGTTGGAGTCAGATGGAGCGAGCACTTGGAAGCTCAGTGTTTTGCTCCCAGTTTCCTAAAGCCCTCAGGCTGATATTGCCCCGGCAGTTGCACAGGTAGCAATCTCCACCTGATCTAACCTTGGGGTGAAGTGAACCTCCCGCATTTAGTGCATGTGTAAACTTTGGCAGCTTACGCAAACGCAGGCAGTTTCACACTGAGACTGTAGTGAAATCCATGAATGACGACTGAAGTGATTTCAGCTAAAAAATATGAGCTGTGCTGCACGTCATCGTTTTTGACTTCTCTTGACCTCACTCAGCATAATGCCCCCGTGACAGCAACCTTTGTCTCCAATATTTTCTGTGGTAACCAGCTTGGCTAGCATTTGTTTTCTATTATCAAATAATTAAATGGTAATGTAATTGTTATTTCCATTTCCCTGGTTCTAACATGTTTTGCAGCCAGTAACCATTCCCAGTTCATTAACTGACTGACCTCCGCATTAACACCCCCTCCACTGGGGTTGCCTTGGAAACAAAGCTTCCTGTGCATAATCCATGATTATCTAGCTCTTTATCCTACATGTGACCCTTAATTACTTGCTAAATTAGAATGGTTTTCTGAAAATCACAAGAGGAGGTTAATATGTTCTTCCAGAGCTGGTCAAGCTAAGATGACATTAAATTCACAGGGAATTCAAATTACATGATCCCTGAAGGCGTCTCTTTGAGAAGGAAGATGAACTCTCCCAATGGGAGGCAGTGCGCTATGATAATGCTTCTGTCACTCACTTCCCGTGCCCTGCTTCTCCTGCTACAGCTTAATCTGGTATGGATGATGTCCTACGTAAATATTGGGTTGATTAATTACAGTGTGAGATCCAGTATCCATTTGTCTTCTATAATTAACATCGCACTTGAAATTAAGCAAGATACGTTGATATTGCTGAGCTAGAAAAAGCAGTAGGGCAGAACCCTCAAGGGTACAGAAATTAGGGAAAGTCTAATGTAGAAGTCAAAATGGTCTTTCTCTCCATGCAAAAAACCAGTGGTTTTTAAGATGAGAAATAAACCTAACATGAAGAGACAGCAACTGGGCATGGCACCCTGGGAATGTGGGGAGCTGGTTTGAGAAGGAATGACTTTGGAAATCTAGACATTTTTTTCTTTTCATCAAAATGATAGATTCATAGATTGATTCATAGATTGTAAGGCCAGAATGGGGCCTCAGAAGATCATCGAGTCCAGCCCCCTGCACCAAGCGGAAAGACAATTGGGGTCAGGTGACCCCAGCATGGTGAGCATCCAATTTCCTTGAAGTATTTCCAGGGTAGGTGATTGCACCACCTCTGGAGGGAGCTTATTCCACAGTCTAATGCTGAGCCTGAAATGGTCTTCCAGGAGTTTGTGTTCATTACTCCTGGTTTTCCCTTGGGTGCCCTGGTGAATAGTTGCTCACTGAGCACGTGAGAGCACGTGATGTACTCCCCTAGTGTAGCAGTAGAAACTAAAGAGATAGCGATTCTGCCAACTACTTCCTGCATGCCTGGATAAGTTGCTTACTCACTCTTTGTCTTGCTTCCTTATGTGTAAAATTAGGCAACAAAACGTTCTTCCTTTTTTTCCCTTGTCTGGTTCCTTCTAACAGTGCTGCCATCAAACCCAGGTTAGTGATTCACTTTTATTAAAATACTGGAAAGAGAAGGCCTCACCAGACCTCACTCAGCCCTGCTGCTCTCCTTTGCACCAGCTATCTCAGCAAGTCTACAGAGGGCATTGCTGCAAATTAGATTCATAGCAAATTTCTCACTCTTTTCAGGGCCAAAACAGGGGAAGACCCAGGAGCACTTAAGATGTTTAAGCCTACTCTTACCTACCTGGAAACAGGCCATGAAGATAAAATCACTCATACCTATCAGACAGCATGTTGTTATATCAATGAAGAGAAGAGGGGCATGTAGGTATCTTGATAAGACAGGGAACATTGGTGAGCTTTTCACAAGTAATGTTCACAATGTCACTTGTAATACTTTTTCTGTTCTTATATATTGTTATTTCAGAGTTAGATACATTTCAAGATGGTGCTAAACTGCTGTTATAACACAATCTAATTTATTGCCACTTGCCTTCTCTCCTTCCTTGTTTATAGGGCAACCTGTATTTCCAGACATAGTCTTTATGGTCCCAGTGTCTTTCAAGGTGTGTCTACCAGGGTCCAGAAAGAGCTTTCCTGGGTCTGTGGATGAAGGCTAGTGAAGTGCAAATTATTTACCTTCCCTTCTCTGTGAAATGGCCCCTTTTTCACATGGATCTACAAGGAACAGCAAATAGATACCAAGGTAGTAAGAATTACATGAATTTCTAGAGATTGACTGATTACATGGAACAGGGATGATCTGGCTTGCTATCACGTACTAATTGTTTGTTTTTGTCCCTTCTGACAGCCATGTCTCGCCTCCACCAAGAGGGGTCTTGCTGATAAGCTTCTCAGCAGAGGAGGAATCAGTTACATGGAATACAAGTGCAATTTGTTTTATTTACACATACTATTCACCAGCGGAGGTAGATGGGGGGGTGCAGAAATACACTGGTGCACTTGTAACCCACTTTGATTCCTGATCCACCCAAAGTTTAAAACCAACCGCCTAGCACTGGCAGCAGCATTTCTGTTCAGGCAGGAGCAATTGAATTCATGGCTCATTAAAATCTACCTAATTCTTCTGAACTCTTCATTCCACCAGTGTTAACGATCATCTCTCCTTTTTAATGGTCTTGACACTCCACTAATCAAGCTAGTGTTTCTTCTGCAATTGTGCTGTTTGTTAGCTGTTCCTGGTAGCTCCTATTTCATGGGCCTGCATACTGTTTTAAACTCATTCCAGTGAAATGATACTGTTGGCTTCAATATTAAACTGAGTAACACAGCCCTAGATCCCTAGTGTGTTAGTAAAGCTTCTAGTTTCTTTTTACCTGAAGAAAAATATGTGTTGTGTTATACATAATGATGCACAACACCAGCTGCACCCCCCTTTTCAAAATCCTAGAGCTGCCCGTGTTTACCAGTCTTGGAATGGAGGTCATCAAACAATATGTAAGCCAATCACTTCTTTCAGAAATCTCAGACCAAACACTAGTGCCAAGATCCTGGGCAGCAACTCTACATCAAAAATTAACTACAGTCAGAGGGCAAACTTGCCAGCTGCTTACACAACTCTTGCACTGAGGACTGCTGTCTCTATATGGAAACTTACATAACAAAAACTGACAACACAGCAGGTATTCCCAAGACTGAGCATTTGCTTGTACTCTCAGAGAAAGAATATTAAAATGTACCTTACTTCTATGCACATCAAATAAGTATATAATACATTTACCAGGATAATACTACACAAGTCCCAGTTTTTGCCCGTTGTTTATATTATAACAAACATCAGTTAGCTGCATGTTGGTTAAGTGTGTACACCACTAGGTGCATAGCTTCTTTCAGTTTCACGGCCTACTTCGTAATGCATGTGTTCTCCATTTAACTGAATAATAATTGATTGCAGAAATGGTGAAGGGGAAGCAGCTGTCAGATGACTGCTATTAGAACTGTTGAAATTGTTGGAAGCTAGTCAGCTTTGGAGCTACTAATGCTGCAGCATTGACAATGCTGTGTACTTAATGAACATTGCTTTCATTAAGTTTGGGTAAGTACATAGTTTGCATAAATAAATAGTACAAGACTGAGTAAGTCTTGAGGCTATGCACTTAAATTACATATAGTGTATACGGTAACAACAGGCACCTACAGACTCCCAGTCCTAAGTGGGTAGACAGGGATTTTGTGGATCGTTCGCTCAGAGTTAAACATTAGGGCTGTGTGAAACAGCACTGTTCCCCTTCATCTTCAGTTTTGATGTTAAGACAGAACAGTGTTTTGTTTTGAGTTTCGTTTTGTTTCAAAAGCACTGTTCCGTTTCGTTTCATTCAAAAGAGTCTAGCTGTTTCGATGCTGTTTCAATGTTTTGCCTATATGCTATAATGGGGGAAGCATGAAACTGCCTATAACTTTCTCATTTCTGGTCTGATTCAGATGAAACTTACAGGGATGGTAGTCCTTTCTGAGGCCATGAAGCCTACCATGTTTCAAGACTTAGGTGGAAAGGTTTCTGGGAAACTGCATCTCAAGGAGTTGACAGACAGGAGCTGGGGAGCAGAAACAACCTGGATCTGGGAGGCAGATTGGGGACCCACACCCCTGGGAGGAGACCGGCATTGCTCCCCACTCCGGGAGGAGTCTGGCACAGCTGCATGCCACTTGCCATCACTGGGCTCAGCTCCCAGTGGCTCGCAGCCCCGTGGAACTCAGCCTGGTGGCGGGGGGCAGAGTGCAGCGCCGGCTCTGCCTGCCTCCCACCACCGGGCTGAGCTCTGGGGGGCTGACAGAGCCGATCAGATTGCAGCCTGGTGGTAGGAGGAAGGCAGAGTTGGCATTGTGCTCAGTCAGCTCCACCAGCCCCACAAAGCACAGCCTGGCGGCAGGAGGCAGGGAGAGCCAGAACTGTGCTCCACGCCAGGCTGAGCCACATGGGGTTGCAGAGTTGCTCAGAGCACAGCCCTGGCTCTCCCCTGCCTCTCACCACCAGGCTGCTTTGAAACTCAAAACATTTCAAAACTTTCAAAATGTTTTGAGTGCCCTTATTTCGTTTCAAAGCTGGTTTGATGCTTTTTGTCTCATTTCAATTTCACTGTTTCGAGCTCAAAATGCATCGAAAGAGTTTCAAAATGAAACACTCAGGGAAATTTCGCCTAGCCCTATTGGACATATCAAGTCTGCCTTAGTTGAATTAAGTATAAATCCTTTTTGGATCTAGCCCTAACTATTAAAATATATTTGTTTAATTGTGCCACTGTTATGACCTGGAAAAGTTACTTTTTCAAGAGAAGACTTACAACATTTCTTGAGAAATTTAAAAAAAATCCATATTTTTTAATTTACTATGAACAGTTTTCCATGTTTTGATGAAAAATTTTGTTTCACTATGTATACCTTGAAAAAAAATCAAATACTTTTAAAGCCATTTCCTATTTAGAAACAAGTTTCAATGAAAAAAATGGTAATGGGTAACTATTTTTTAAAAGTTTTTAGGACTAACATAACTTTGAACAAGAATGTTTTGGGGAATATTTTCATCCGGAAGAAGGGGAATTGCTTAATTAATTAAGTCCATGGGCATATTACCAAAAGAGAGTTATCCCTTCTGTTGGTTAGTTGGTTCTATGATGGCTGAATCACCTCAATTGGTAGAGGATATACACACTTTTACCACACAGTCCTGTTAATTAATCTCCACTCAAAGGGTAAATTCTAGATGTGAATGGATACAGGGTACATTCTCATTTGGAACTTAGTTTCTCTGCCAAGATATCCAGAAAATACAGTGGGTGTTTTTGTGTTGACATCAGCTCACTAGGAAATATGTCCATGAGGTCTATTCATTTTATCCTTAGAAACAAATTGTTAGTTCCTACTGAGCAGGATCCAGAGCAATGGACCAATTCTGCTTCCACTGCCCTCAGCAGACCAGCTCTTTCCCTTTAATATATTTGAATACAAACTTAATCACCTGGACAGGATACAAAAGAATTCTTACAACCAAGGAATATTTTCATATCCTGAGTGAACAGACTTACTTACAGGTTTTTTTTTAATGAGCTTTAAAAAAAATCTTGTGTGCACAATTGTTAATGGGTGGCTGTTTAACAACCTCAGTAATATCTTTGGATGGTATCCAGATTCTTGATAGCTCCCTAGACACTCTCCCTCACTTAAAATGTTGTACTTTACACATCATAATGTCTTTAGAAGGGTGAACATTTCTCTTTTATTGCTAAGGGTGGGTGAGCCTCATAGAACTGTGGTGGAGAGCGAGGCTTTGCAAACATCTTGAACTCTCTTGGTATCACAAGGGCTTCTAAAACTCTGTCAAAATTAATGGAGGGGATTTCAACTCCTCTTCTTGCCTAAATAAGGCATGGTAGAGATCCCCTGGAATCTCCACATCTCACAATGGAAGAACCAAATTCGTCCAGTCTAGCCTCAAGCTTCCTCACTCCTTGCACTAGGCCCTGGTCTTCCTTTTCTTACAATTAATGTGTTTGGGGGTCCCAACAGCCTACTCTGTCTCTTTCTCCTGGAGTAATAGTAGGCTGTGCCCTACCCATCTTCTTTCTTTGTGGAAACAGCCTCACTACCTTCAAAACCCTGCCCCATCCAGTGTAGAAGTGAGAAAGATAATAAGTTTCTTCACAGTGTTGGGCAGACTTTTTAAATGCCAATTAAATAGGCTGTTTGCAAACAGGGAAAAAACCAAAATACAAACAGTGTTTTACTTTAAACACAGTGCGCTCTCATACCGAGCCAAGCACATGCCCAGAGGAGGCAGAACCCTAGTTGCACCTGGCTTTCCTAACTTCTGTATAGATAGAGCATTTGAGTGGTGCTTTTTTGGTGCTTTTATATAATAGCTAATTGAATCAGCTATTAAATAAAAGTGCCAAAAAGCCCTGCTGAAGCATCCAATCTATACAGCTGCTTCAGAGCCATGTTGAAGTAATGCACTGCCTCTTCTGGTAAAGCATGTTTGGAGAGGGGGAGGAGTTCCATGTCTGTCCATGCCCATAGAGACCACTTAGAACACAATGGGATGCAGCAGGGGTGGGCAATTATTTGGGCTGGAAGGCCACTTAACGAGTTTTGTTGAGCTGTTGAGGACTGCATACACACACACACAAGCTCCCCGTAGGTCTCCTTGCACCCTCGCCTCCTCTCAGAGTCCCCAGCATACAGCCAAGTCAGTCAGGAGTTGCACCAGCTGCACCTACATGGCCCAGAGCAGTGCCTGGAGCACAGTATGGCACTGGCTCAGCCCAGCTGCATGCTGAGGACTCATTGTAGGAGTGTAGAGAGAAAGGGGCCAGGAACCATGGGTTTTCCAGGCTGGCTGAGATGTTGTCACATTGTTTCCTGCTTCTCCATGCATCCCTTTCCCCGCCTTGGGTCACTGGCACACACCCAGGCTGGGCAGGCCCAGCTCATGACCACACTGTGTTCATGTGTACCACTTCAGGCCATGTGGGCACAGTTGGAACAACTGGTGTGGCTCCTGCCTGACCCAGTCACATGCCGGGGTTTCAGGGTCAGGCTAGAGCCTGGGTTAGGCAGCAGTTGCTGTAGCTGCTCCAATATGGCACAGCCCAAAGCAGTGCATGGGAACATAGTGCAGCACCACATTAGCAGATCCTGCACCCCTAGCAAGCCTCAGCCCAGCCCAGCCCAGCAGGGCCCGGTAACCTGTGGCTCTTGGCCCTTTTCTTCCTGCACACTCTATCCCACCAATGGGAAGAACCATACCTGAGCTTCAGCTCTCACCGGGGGCCGGGTTGTCTAGTCTGTGAATGGCCACAGGGTTGGAGCTATGTACAGATAGCCTTGCTGGGCAGAAACCTATAAGAGGAATGGTTAATTATGGGGATGTGGTACCTGTGGTCACTCAGTGGTCTTAGTGTGGTTGAGTCTGCATTGGTCTTCTATGGGGCTCCTCCTCCCATACATCCCACCCCTTTCCACTCAGATGTTGCTGCTGGATCTTGATGGTAAGTTTGGTCTCTGCTTGGTTCTTTTTCTTGTAAGTGCTATATGTGGTTCAAGCCTGTTCAGCACAGCACCTGTGCCTTCATTTCAAAGGATTACAACAGCAAAAGGTAACTGAACTTAAATTGCTCAGGCTAGTTGGCTGGGCAAGGCACGGATGCCTCAGCATTAGCTGAACTCCTTATTGATATAGTTAACTTAGTCCAGGATGCCTTGGGGCACCACTTCCAATTGCCCTTGTTCGGGCTCACTACATCTGTTGGCAGGCTGCACCTTGTCCCCTTACCTGTGTCCCTTTCAGAGACTTTGGTGGGGGTTGTGGTTTGCGTTGTCTGTGATGGCAAGGTCCTCCTCTCCACCAATGAGGGGAACATGTGGGCTCTCCCCTTGAGTCCCAGCATATCCCCTGTTGTCTTTCTTCAACCTGTCCTTTAGCCCTGCTCTTCTGGGCCAATCAGAGTGCTTCTTTTGGCTTGTGAGGCACCAGCCATTAGGACTGCAGCCCATGCACGTGGGCCTGGGTTGATCCAAAACAGCTGGGCATGCATTCCTTCAAGCAGGGCCACATACTTTTCTTTTTCTCTGTGCTCATGCCAACCACCAGCCTAGTAAACAGATGACTTGGGTGGGCCCTGTCACAGGAACCACAGAAATTTAGGTACTGAGAATTAAGGGAAATATCTGAAAATACTGGTCCTGTTGCTTCTCTCCCCTTCCCTCCAACCCACATTTGAAATCCCTACATGAAATACTGAAGGCCAATTTGAAAATAAATTCTAACTGCCCCATATGGTTGAGCTGTGTAATTTTAGTACTGAATAAGGTAAAAATCATAATTTGGTTCATTTTACCTATGGTCCTATGATGTTACATTAACTCAGTTGCAAACAAATGCCTTGTTTCCTCCATTAGCCCTGTCCCACGGTACAAAACAGTGAAGGTATGTTTTGCAAGTCTGTAAGTTTTTTTATCTGAGGATCTGAAAATGTGAGATACATCTTCACTACATGGGGTATGAACACATCCATTTGGAGACATTTCAAAAGGGCAGAAGCTGTTATGTTCTGCTTGTTACCTGTGGACAATCCAGAATTGATACAAATATAGCACCTAATGTTAAAACTGGAGTGGTTTTGCTATATTTGTATTGCTCCTTGCTTGTCTATATATAGCAACAGAAATGGAACTGCTGAAAATGTTGAAATAGTTCCAACTATAATGTGTCCTTATCCACAGGGATTAGTTTATCCATCACTAATTTGCAACACTCTCAGGGTTCTGACACACAATCTTTTTAATGTCCTACAGCAAGACTTAAAATAATTTAGGAATAAGAAGTAACAAACTAAACTGAAATTGCGTGAGGGTCATACATAGGCAGCATATGCATTTAGCCCTTCAACTAGTACAGCAAGGTTAAGCTACTCCTACAAAAAGTGTTATGGATCATCAGACATATTTTCCTAGGTAAAGCTTTGCTTAATTATATAGTTGTTATACTGTGTATATCTATCTTCTTTCTGAAGCATCAAGGCTTTGCCTATTATCAGTGGTAGGTTAATTGGCTACATGAAGCAGTGTGCTTACTTGGCACAGTGTTTCTTTCTTCTTCTATCTTTTTCTTTATGGTGGTATCCATCTGACTTTAACACAAATATACCCGTAAGTGTGTTAATACATTGGTAGTGAGCTTCATTGCTGCCATTAAAGCCAGTGACTTCATGGAGAACATGAGCAGGCCCACTGTAATTTTTAATGCTGTTGCATTAATATTATTGTTGGAGTGTTATTGGAGCTTCTCATCCAAAAGAAAGTATGTTAGTCCTGTAATTAATGTTAAGAGTTAACGTTTGCCAACTCTGAGTCATAAGAGCTATGCTTCTTTGAATGTCAAGGAACCTGCTAGTAATCTAACCGGCAAAGATTGCCAACAGTAACACATAGGCCAATTGAACAAAAAGGTTGCTATACAGATAAGAGAGACATCAAGAAACATGACAAAGGTAAAGCCAGCATATGGAAGACTGGTAACTGGACTCTAGATTTCAAACTCAGTTTCCTCTGGTTTAAATCCTATCAAATTGCTCCAGAACTAATCTAAGTACAGAATTTGACTCAAACCTCTCTGTCTGTCTTTGTTTTCCTCAATCAGTGCAGAACGTATCAGGGTGCCAGTGCAACCTTTCTACTTGGCTTGTGTCCGAAATGCTCTGCAAGGTATATTGTATGTCCTGTGGCCCCTTAACCTTTTCTTGTGCCAACCACTTGCTCCTTTCTTCTATGTATCAGGGACATGCCAACTTGTTTGTACTGCTTTCTACTGGTGCCTGCCAGTGGGCTATTCACCAATGCTTCTTTCTGCCTGGGCTTTTTTTCGTCCAAATCTTATTATTTCATCCTTTCATTGTTATTTTTATTAGTAGGTTGAAAGGTGGGGGAGCAGAGAAATGTCTCCCTGAGTGGCATGGGGTGTTAGAGCAGCTTTAATTCTATTTAGAAATGTTAGTTATACAAATCTGATGGAGCATGTATAATTGCGGAGCTGTATGTGAACTAGAACCCACCCCCCACCATGCTGTAACTCAGATCTGTCCGAGTGAATGTTTCATCTGCTGACCAGGTTCTTTGGGTGAATTTGATATCTTTTATTAGACCAACCCAAATAGTTGGAGAAAAGTTATTAAGCAAGCTCTTGGGTTCAAAAACCCTTCGTCAGGCTAAGGAAGTTTCAGCAGTTGGTATGTGCTCTTCCTGAACGGAATGAAAAATAAACAAGCCAGGGGCTGGGGACCCCTGTTCCATCTGCCGGCATTTAAGGCTGCTTGGATTAGCTCTCGAGGAGAGACGTTAAACTCATGTGGCCCCACTGGCCCAGTTGAGACCACAGGGCTTCTCACAGCTTGGACAACTTATCTCGAGCATCAGAACAAGCAGCAGCCACATTGAGTCCTGTTGGGGACGCAGCTTCAGAACCGAGGGGTTTAATGCCACTACTTGCCCCCTCTTCTTTCCTGCCACTGATTTTAGTCATCAGAAGCAACCAAAACCCCCAATTTCAGTGGCAGGTAAGGGGAGGTGGATAAACAGCAGTGACATGATCCCCCTCGGTTCTGGAGAAGCCCTATGGGCCAGATGAGCCACCTGTGTATGTCAGATTGGACCTCCAGGCCATACATTTGACATTCCTGCTCTAGAGCATAAAGCATTCAGCACTCACCCTTCATATTTTTCTTTATTCACCTGAATCCTGCCTTCCTCCTGAATCCACCTACAGAACAGCCAAGGAGGTGATACTTCCCCTCTATCGGGCACTGGTCAGACTGCAGTTGGAGTACTGCGTGCTATTTTGGGTGCCGCACTTCAAGAGGGATGTGGATAACCTGGAGAGGGTCCAGAGAAGGGCCACTCGTATGGTTAAGGGCTTGCAGGTCAAACCCTATGA
>JAGPOW010002514.1:66542494-66558987 GCA_030014935.1 Caiman crocodilus | reverse complement strand
GGGCAAAATTAGGTCCCTGGATATCCAGGGGTCAAAAAAAAAAAAGCAATGGAAAAAAGTGGGGCAAGGCACAGTCCCAGACCGTGCCCTGAGGCAACCAGAAGCTGGGTCCTCCACAGACACTGGTAGCAGCTAGAGCGTCTCTACGGCGTGCCCTCACCCTGGTGCTGCCTGCCCCTGCAGGGAGCTGGCCCTGGGCTCCAGTGCCCGTACGTAGCGGGGTAGCGGGCCTGGAGGAGGGGGGAGGAGACCATGGGGGGGACTTCTGCCTGCTCCCCTAGTCCCCTGGATCAATGCCGGGCCTGCCTCCCTGAGCCCCCTGATCCCTGCCTGGCCCTGCTCGGCCTCACCACCCTGCCTGCCCCAGCGAACCTCCCCCTCCCATTGCTGCCCCTCCAGACCACAGCATCCTGGCAATTAAAAAAAAACCACCAAAAAAAAATCCCTGGCACTCACCAGCAGTAGCAGCTTCCATCGGGGTTATTCCCCACCCCTTCCCGCAGTGTGTGGTCGAGTCACAGCGCAGCCGCCCCAACCTGGGCCCCACTGCCCCATGCTGTATGGCGGGGCTCTGCCAGGAGGCCCCAGAGCCCCCACAGCCCCTGCTCCTGTGGTGAGGAGAGACTTTTTTGTGCTAGAGGCTGGGGTGGGGAGGCAGCCATCAGGTGGCTGGGGGTGCAAGTGGGGGATGGGCCTGTGTGGGGCAGCCATTGGGGTGGCTGCAGGAGCCAGCGGCGGATGGGGCCAGGCAGGGCAGCAGTCCGGAGGGTTGGGGGAGCAAGCGGGGGTGGGGCATGTAGGCCCCGTAAGTGGGGGGTAGTCCCTGTGGGGGGCAGCAAAACGTATAAGTATTTAGATTTACTTTATTATGATGATAGAGACACTGGTAGGCTTCCACATTGCTTTAACATGAGATCTAGCAATAAAACATTGCTCAGCTGATCACTGTCTTTCACTCGCTCTCTCTCTCTATGTATAGTAGTCTTTAGTTTTAATTGTGGAGGAACGTGGACCTTGGGGTATTTTACAGGATGACTTTGGGATTCTTTTATCAGGGATTTTTCAGTTTCCAGTAGGGAGCACCAGAATTCCTGTAGGGAGGTCAGTGGCAAGACGCTGCCTGCTCAGAGCTGGCACCTTGGACCCGGCTGGAGGTGACCGACTTCCTGGCCAACTGGGGCCAGGAGGACATGGCTTGACAGTTCAAAGCAGGCCACCCCACTTGGAACATCTTCCGGGCGATAGCTGCCCAGATGGCCGGCCAGGGGCACACATGGCAGTAGTGCTGCACAAAGGCCAACGTTGCAGCCACAACCCACTGGCAGCTGGCCCAGAGGGGCAGATGCCGCTACTGGCTGTGCAGTCCTCATTCAGGTCTGGCAGGTGCACAGCAGGTCACAGCCAGGCAGCACCCCCACTGCCGGACTGCTGTGGTGGGTAAAAGGTGCAAGGAACTCTCAGGGCTATGTTAGCAGTCCAGCTGGCACAAGGGGTGGTGTGTCCAATTGGCTGGACCCCAGAAGCTCCTGAGGGTAAGTAGCCCTGAGCTACTTGACAGGGCAGCTTTTTGTACTGATGGGGCCAGGACAGGTGCTGGCTCTGGGCTCTAGCTCCCAGATCCTGGAGAAGCTAGGCAGGGCTATTTTGCCCCAAGTGGCACAATTTGCCCCACACTAAAGTGCATGGCCGGACACATGCACTGAGGCAAAAAGCCCTGGCTCAGATTTGCACAGCTTCTATTTGAGCCGCTGCAAGCGCACATGCCTGCATGTGTGGATGTGCCCAGAGTCTGATGTGAAGGATCTCCAACATGCCAATGGTGATTCTTAGCTTGTGTTGCCAGTTTCTCTAAGCAGCTTTATGTAAACATTGAGAAAGAGGGCTGGGGAGGCACACAACTGGATCCATTGGGTTAGGAGCCCAAAGAAGACCTTAGGTGGAATAGAAGCACCAAAGTCCAAAATTGTGATCCAAAAAGCCCCAGCTCAGCTGCTACCCAATTCTGCAATAAATTGCTAATGCAGTTTATGATCCATCACAATCTCCAGTTCTCCCCTGAGTAATTGTCCAGGTACTTGCAGCATGAAAATGCATGCTTCATCCAGAGATTTCTTGTTTTAGTAATATTGATAATGCCCTTACCCTTACACCCCTTTCTCCACATTCTGGTGTGTGTGAATTTCTTTTCCTTAGTTCCTATAACAATGTCCAAGTCTGAGTATGCTCTTGTCACCCTGCATCAAGGTCGACTTATATTTCAAGTCCTAGTATTTACTTCTTCTTTTCTTCATTTTACTTTGTCTTACCCTTTTCCCCTTTCTTTTTTGATTCTAGGAATGAAGGGAGAAGACTCTAGCGTTTGGGATGGATTTGACTCCTTTTTTGTCCCATTTCCTTTAACACTTCCCTCCCCTCCCTTTTTTTCCCCTTAAATCTGCCATGTAGGCCTGCCCTGTGATTCTGGAAGCTTTCCTGTTTTCACTGTTTTTCTTTTCTCTTAAGATCTTTCACTTCATTCCCTTCACTGGTGACACCATTGCTGAAATCTGGGTTTCATAGCTGTCCCTCCTGTTGCAGGTGATCTCCAACCTTAGACAGATTGCCTAGTATTTATATGATCTTGAGAAATCACAAATCAATACGAGGTGCGACATGTGCAATTCCCTAAATCCAGATCCAGGAAAGAGAGGAAGCTCCATATGTTCTTCTTGGATAAGGTAATGGGTCCAACTCTAGAGACTTGAAGATCAGATGGATCCCAGACCACAATCCAACCACTACCAGCAGTTCCCTCATCAGCACAAGGAGGCTTGGTATGACTTCATTGCTCATGATCTTGCACTAAAGGAAGGACCCTTGGCAAGAGTGCAATGAGATGACCTGCTTTCCCCACCGGTAAGTCTGCAGATGCTTCATCTTCCACAAAACTGTCTCCAAGTCATCAATCAGACTCTGAGACTTCTCAGCCTAACAAGGTCCAAGATAAGTTCTGGGTGCTGTAGCATTGGAGCCATCTAGTTTTCATGTGGACCTGGGTACTGGTAAGTGGTATTGTCTAGTACCACTCACTTCTCACCAGGACTGCTGAGAAAAGGAAAACTGTTAAACATATGTGCCCCAGCTCCAAGACTCTCTAGAGTGTGCAAGTGACAGCAGATGACTCTCTCGTATCATAGTCTCTTGCAGCTTCCCTCATCAGGGTTTGATAGACTGGTTATTTAGGTCCTATATCCGAGCCCAGAGCCCATCTTTGCACTTCCCAGTGACCTTTCCAAGATGACCAGTATGATCCCTTTAGTATTCAGGTTTCGGATACCCTACTTGATATTTTAGGCCAGTTGCACTCCTGGTAGAGGTAACTTCCTCCTTCACATCTGATTTTGGGCTGCACACTGGACCTTTGTATGAGTTTCTGCCACTACCACTTTCTCTGTTAAGCTGATTGGGATGTCAGATGAGCCAATGATCCCATGATGCCATTTAGCCTTCAGGCCAATAGCCTCAGGGTTCATCCTTCTTGAGGTGAAGTTGTTTCTTACTACGTTGAGATCATAAAAACCAGGCAATTTATCCACAATCATGGTTGCCTGTATCAATCTAACTGGATCCAAGGCATTGTTTATCTTCAATGCTGTATCTGGCCTATCTTGGAATAGAAATAGCTCAAGCTGTCTCATGGGCTGCATCCAGATGAGCATGGCTGTGTAGTATGTACCACCGCAGACCAGTCTGTGGTGCCACACACCACACATTTAGGTGTTTCCCATTCAGGAGGTTCTTTTCACCCTGGAAGATCCTAGGGTCAAACAAACCCTCACAAAAAAAGTACACACAGAGGCAGTGCATGCCACCCAAAACTAGAGCCTGGCCAGCTGCTGGAGCTGCAGCTCGCTGAAGCTGCAGCTCCCCAAGGCCCCTTGCCTCCGCTACCCGACCCGAAGTAATTTGCCATGTGCCAAAGAGCACGTGGAACAGACATTCCCCAGGGACAAGTGGTAGTGGCACAACGTGCTGCTTATCCCCAGGGAAAAAAATGTCCATGCACATGTGCCATGAGGGTCTTCCTTTCCACCTGGGTGAAAAGTTACCCCTGTGTCACTTGTAGTAAGAGACTTGGGCAGTTCTCCTGGTCTCATAAAATGGGTTGCAAAGGCAAGAGAGATGCCTCTTCTGGGTGAACAGTTTGTAGTGGAAAAACAGGATTGCCATAAAGTCAAGTGGCAACAATCTGGCTAGAGATAAATTTAAATTGTAAATTAGAAACAGATTTTTAGCTATCAGAAGAGTTACTAGAATAGTTTTCCAAGCAAAGTACCAAGGGAAAGAAGATTAATCTCTTTAAGACTGAGCTAGGTAAATTTGTGGATGGGACGGTTATGATAGAGCAGGGAGTACTGGCTCACCAATCAGTGAAGTCACGCATTTGTGATCTCCAAGCTGTTGTAGAGTGGACAGCATCTGGTAGTCCCATGCCGCAGGGTTTTTCCTGGTTGCCAGTTGGGGCCAGGAAGAAATGTTCTCCCCATGAATGCTATTGGCTTTGGTAGGCAATAATGAGCTGTAGGGAGGGATTTGCTTTACCCTGAGGCTTTGAGATGTTGGCCATAGCTAAGACTGGCAATTTCTAGATTGCATGCATTTATGCTTCTGCCAGTCCTAGAAAGCCCAGAGGCTCTTGGTAAGTGTCCTGCTTTTCCACTCAGGGTCATACCAATCATGAAATCTAGTGTCAGGAAGGACTTTTTCCCCCTTATGTGAGATTGGATTGAACTGTAGGGGATTGACCTTTCTCCATAGCATAGCGCACGATCCTTTGCCTGTGTTGTTCTGAGCACATGTTAACTGACTACATCCGTATCCACTGGCAGTGCCCTTGTCTCCCCTGCTTTTACTAAGGTTGTTCTTGGTGTTTCAGGTGTTGTTCCTTGTAGCTGGAGATAAAAGTTTGACATGGCAATTTTTGGATTCCTTCAGTTAGCAATAACCTGCAAACATATTTAGATGACACTTCTCAAGGAACTCCAGCTTTTGGTAAGTAGCTGTGACCTTTCTTGGCAGTGCTACTCCCAAGCTGGGTATCCCCCTTCTGTACTCATGCATTTGGTTTTTCTACCTCTAGTATAGCATTTTATGCTTCTTTGTCACTAAATTTCTTTTTGTTATCTACATGTCTGTTCTCCATCTTATCGAGATTTAATTTTATTCTCCAAAGTGTTTACAGCCCCTCCCAGTTCTGCGTTGTCTGCCAGTTTGCTCAGCATTTGCTCTCTTCCAGCATCTAGGTCATTAAAAAGAGGCTGAAGAGGGAATCGTCTTTTGGTCTCCTATTTCCTGGATGAGTTACATAAGACCACCACTGTCTTTGAAGAATGGCTGCAGACGCTTGTTATCCAGAGAAGATGCCAGGATGTGGATGAAGTTGGTTCCCTGCTGCCTTCAGGTACCAAAGTTTGGAAGAGGGGCAGGGTTTAGATTGCACTTTGCCCTCAGTTTTTCCTTCTATTCATCCTGCTGGCTATTTAACTCTCCCTATGTACAGGATAGGGAGCCTAGGTACCTAGCAGGGTTTTGGATTCCACTGCAGGGGCCAGGCACCTAAAAATTAGACATTGTAGCAACTGACTTGTAGGTAGCTATGTTTGGTTTGGCTTTTCATTCTTAGACAAATCATATCCTTGCACTTTGGGGGGCGGGTGGGGGACGACATATCCTTGCACTGCGGATGGGGTGAAAGGGGAAGAGATGAGATTGTGATTGGAGTCTAGGGCAGAACACTGCAAAGGGGATTACTGCCAGATCACAAACTAACCCTTGACAAGGCAATTCGAGGCCTCTTCAAATGTTACGTGCAATCAGTTGTAACATACTTGTCCTAGTAGAGCTGGCCCCAGAGTCTGCCGTGTGACTCCTATCCTGCTCTGTCTCCCTGGGTCCCCTTCCTTTTTCCTTGCCTCTTACACCTTGATGTAATGAGTTAATTGGTGAAAATGGAGGCTGCCCTGGTATGCCAGAGTAAGTCTTCATCTGTCCTTCTACCAGCAAGTCCTTCCTAGCTCCCACTGCTCACAATCCTGGTCTTCAAGTGCTAGATGGGCCCTCCGGGCTTGCCTGTGCCTGCAGGACACCTGTTGCCTTAAGGGCTATTCGTGGTCTCCCTTCATCCCTACAGCTGCAACCGTACCTTGCAGATATTAACAATTAATCAAATCACAGACAGGTCTGGCCTCTCCAGGCCATATCCAGCTTACCTTCTCAGGATGTTGGCTCCTGGCTTTGGTTCTGCTCTTTTGGGCTCTGGCTCTTAATCCTCCCGGCTTCAGGCTGCTTCTAACATCAGGCTTTGGCCCTCTCAGCTGCTGCCTGTCTGCAATTTGGGCCCAGCCCTTCGGAAGGGCTCAAACATTCATGTGTCCCTTGGCCACAGCACCACTGTGGTTTGGGCCCTGCCCCTGACAAGGCTCCCTAATGTGCCTCTCTGGTATCATAGACTCATAGAAGTAGGGTTGGAAGGGACCTTGTAGATCTTCAAGTCCGACCCCCCGCCTGGGCAGGAGGGAAACTGGGCTCAAGTGACCCCAGCCAGGTAGGCATCGAGCCGCTCCTTAAAGACCCCCGGGGTAGGAGCCAGCACCACTTCCTTTGGAAGTTGGTTCCAGATCCTAGCCGCCCTGACTGTGAAGTAGTTCCTACGGATGTCTAATCTAAACCTACTCTCCAACAACTTGTGGCCGTTAGTCCTTGTTATCCTAGGGGGCGCTAGGGGAAACAAGGTCTCCCCCAAACCCTTCTGGTACTCTGTGGCCTTCTGCTCCTCCTTTTATAGTCACAATTCAGCCCACCAATGTAACCATAAATCAAAATACAAGCCCCCAGGCTAAAATTCAACTATTGCCATACTGGGTCCAAACATAAACAATAGCTCACTGGCTGTACCACACCTGTCCCCCACACAGTCATACTTCCCTGCCGGTTCTCAGCACCTTACTTGCAGTCCTGGAGAAACTCAGGTAGCAGGTCATTTGCTCCCCTACTGCCCTCTTACTGTAGTGCTCAACTCCCTGCCTGGTTTCAGGCACTGGCTTTATGTGCCTCCTAAACCCTGCCCCTTCCAGTCAGATGGCTCTTTTCCAACAAACAGGGGTTTCCTATTAGGACCTGCTGGCTAGTAGTCCAGCAATAAGCAATATGCACTCTTGGTTTGAGTCCCTGGCTGCCTGCTCCTCTACAGCAGGGGCAAGCAAAGTCTGGACCATGGGCCGCATCAGGTCTGCAGTGGACTCAATTACCCAATAGTCCTTGCCTATGTCACTGTGGCCAGTTTCCATGGGGACCTTAGCAGCAGTGTTGCCCTAACAGTGCAGGGCCAGGGTTTCCATGGAGATCAGCCCCAGCAGCACTGGCAGAGCACACAGCAGGACAGGGAGCTGCTCTGGGGCCAGGATCGTGCGGTGGTGACAGCGTGGTCCAGAGCTGTAATCTGCTGCCTGTACTCCCCGGGCAAGGGCATGCAGGCAGCAGATCATGGATCACAGCTCTGTCCCAGCTCTGGACAACGCTGTCACTGCTGCAAGATCCCTAGCCCTGGAGCAGCTCTCCTGCCAGCTCCTGGGGTCTCCACAGAAACTGGCCACAGCGATGCGGGCAGGGGCTGCTGGGAAATGGAATCTGGCCACTGGTTCAATCCACCATTTTGCACCCCCCCCAATCATCGCCTACTGGAATTCACTATATAACGCAAGGTGTCAAAGGCCTGCAGCAAGGCCGTAGCCCTTGACTTCAGGAGGGCCTATTTCAATAAGTTAAGGAGATTAGTCAAAGAGGCACTGAGGTCCTGGAGGTAAGGGGAGTTGGGAGTCCAAGACAGGTGGTCGTTCCTTAAGGAGACGGTCCTCTGAGCCTAAGGGGTGACAGTCCCAATGCAAATCAAAGGGGGCAAGAACGCTCAAAAGCCCCCATGGCTCACCAAAGGCATTCAGGAATGTCGGAAAGCTAAAAAGGAGGTGTACACATGGTGGAAGGGACAGGCTATCACCAAGGAGGATTATACCTCCATTGCTGGAGACTGTAGGGGGCTGTTAGGAAGGCTAAGGCAGAGACAGAACTAGGACTAGTGACCAGGATCAAAGATAACAAAAAGTCCTTTTTAAATACATAGGGAGTAAAAAGAAGGCACTGGGTAATGTGGGGCTCCTGCAAGACAAGCTTGGCAAGCTGGTGGTTGCACCAGATGATAAAGCTAACCTCGTTAACAAATTCTTTGCCTACATTTTTCTGAGCAGGGACTGGGACATCCCCCCTTCACCGGGATTCTGGACGGACTCAGGAGAGACACACACAAGCCTAGGGTCAGGGAGGACCAAGTTAGAGAATTTCTGGTGGGGCTGGATGTGCTTAAATCAGCAGGTCCAGGTGATCTCCCCCCCCAGGGTGCTGAAGGAATTAGCAGAGGTCATTGCAGGACCCCTGGCACAGCTTTACGAGCACTCGTGGTGCTCTGGCCAGGTCCCAGAGGACTGGAAAACGGCCAGTGTGGTCCCCATTTTCAAAAAAGGGAGGAAGGAGGACCCAGGTAATTATAGGCCAGTTCACCTTACCTCGGTCCTGGGGAAGATCTTTGAGAAAATGATATAGGTGCACATCTGCAAGAGACCAGCATGGGAGATTATGCTTAGGGGTAACCAACATGGGTTCATTAGGGGCAGGTCCTGTCAGACCAACCTAATAGCCTTCCTTGGATGCAGGTGTCACAGTAGATGTAACCTTTCTGGACTTTAGGAAGGCCTTTGACACTCTCTCTCACCCCATTCTCATTAAAAAACTAGGTGACTGTGGTATTGATGCCTATGCAGTCAGGTGGGTCACAGATTGGCTAGAGGGCTGAACCCAGAGAGTGGTGGTGGACGGGTAATTTTTGAACCAGAGGGACATGGGCAGTGGGGTCCCCCAGGGCTCAGTCCTTGGGCCCACACTATTCAACATCTTCATCAGCGACTTGGACAAGGGGTTGAAAAGTACCTTGTTCAAATTTGCGGATGACACTAACATGTGGTGAGAGGTGGGCACAATAAAAGGGAGAGACAGGCTACAACTACGTCTGGACTGGTTAAGGAGGTGGGCAGATGAGAATAGGATGGGATTCAATACTGATAAGTGCAGGGTACTGCACCTAGGGAGGAAGAACCAGCAGCATACCTACAGGCTGGGGAACTCCCTTCTCATCAGTACAGAGACAGAAAAGGATCTTGGAGTCATTATTGATTCCAAGATGAACGTGGGCTGCCAATGTGGGGATGCAGTCAGTAAAGCTAATTGCACCTTGTCATGCATCCACAGATGCTTCACGAGCAAGTCCAAGGAGGTGATCCTCCCCCTCTATGCAACATTGGTCAGACCGCAGTTGGAGTACTGTGTCCAGTTTTGGGTGTCGCACTTCAGGAGGGATGTGGACAGCATTGAGAGGGTCCAGAGGAGGGCCACTCGCATGATCAGGGGGCAGCACAGCAGGCCCTATGAAGAGAGGCTATGGGACCTGAACCTGTTCAACCTCCACATGAGAAGGTTGAGAGGGGATCTGGTGGCCGTCTATAAACTTACCAGGGTGAACCTGCGAGGAACAGGAGAGTCCCTGTTCCCCTGAGCACTACCAGGCGTAACTAGGAATAAAAGCCTCAGGTTGATTGAGAGTAGGTTCAGGCTAGACATCAGGAACCACTACTTCACAGTCAGGGCAGGTAGGATCTGGAACCAGCTTCTAAGGGAAGTGGTGCTTGCTCCTACCCTGGCTGTTTTCAGAAGGAAGCTAGCTAATCACCTTGCTGGGGTCATTTGACCTTTTCTGCCTGTGGCAGGGGTTTGAATCTGATGATCTGATCGGGTCCCTTCTGACCTTACAACTATGAAACTAGACCTTCAAGCAATTGATCATGTGATAAAAATGGTGAACCAGACATAAAGGGCACTTTTACACATGTTCTGATTAGAACGTGTTGGAGCCATAGCTAATCAGAAAGCTCTAGCATGCTGCGGCATCTTGTATATTCCGTGTCCCACTTTTTCAAAATGGCAGTGAAGTGCTTTAACTAAAGCTTGCCAAAACAGATGCTGAATACATGAGGCTCTGTGGGCCTTTTAATTAGAGTGACTTCCAAGAGCCTCTCTAAAAAGCCATTACCCCACCCTGGAGCATGTGTATAAGTGCCCAAAGATGCTAATAATTGAATGTGGCACATCTTTGTGGCTGGTTTGCATCATGCTTTAATTTGGGTGTGTAAGATAGTGGTTCCAAGGGAGCATGGAGATCCTGGCCTCAGAAGTGAGTGTACTGTACTGAGCTGCCCATACTTCCTTGAAATCTGTTGGTAGACAGGGAGCCCTTCATGGGAGATAAGCTCAGTGTTTGCAAGGCCATTACCTTTCCCAGCATGCTGGGAACCTGGTGCTGGGAAGCTGATCTCCCATGTGGGGCTGTATGCTTGCTGACAGATTTAAGGGGACGCATGTATTCCAGTACTGGTGAGCAGCATCTGGGTCTTGGGCTATACAAGTGTGCATTAAGCCTACAGGCAGGCAGAGAGGGGCAGGATGGGCTTTAGGGACTTTTAGTCTGCATTGCAAGAATTGCCCATCCTGCTGTGCCAGACTGTGAACATCAGATATGGCAGCATGCACAATTTTTGGGATCCGGGATAAAATTCCTCAGATTCCACCCTACCGTGAAAGTAACACTTGTAGGGAGCCAGAGCTTGTCAGCTATAGCAGTCACCCAGGCCAGACTAAAATTTATGGAGGATGAGCAGTGCTCTGACACTGGGCATTATAGAAATCCAAAGTACTACAAGAAAAGAAACCTGTAATGGAAAGACCCGTGGAGAGCGGCTGAAAAAACAACGCATGGAGCTGCACATGCTGTGGCAAATGGTGTAAGCCAGGATAACTTCTGGCAATTGGAAAAGTGCACAAGAACTGCAATGGATTATGTCAACTATAAACACCAGCTAAGTGAGCATTTGCATGGGTTCAGGTGGTTTGCAGCAAAGTAGCAGCATAGACATATCGCTGCTAGCCTGATTGTTTCCACTCCAGTAACTTGGTGCAAAATTGTGTCAAAATAATTGAAAAGCCTGTTTCAGAGGATCGCAGAGTCAGTTCGTGATCCATATTTAGTACTGCCATCACCTGCTGACATTATGTTCAACAGGAAACCAAGAACCAGAATGTTTGCACCGTTACACGCAGATGTCAGAATCACTGGGGACTCACAGCTATATAAAGATACAGACAAGGCAAAACAAAACCGCCATATAATTAGGGTCCTGGATGCTGCCTCCCTTCATTAAACTGATGTTACGCTGTTCTGTGATAAAACTATTGGTCGCATACATCATAAGTAATACACATGACACAAACCCCAGTACCAATGGAGTTACTATTGGCCAGTGACCATAGTGCTCAAGTCCCAAAGGAGATGCACAGGTCTATGACAGTGCAGGATGCCTCAGAATTGAAGTGAACCCTGTTAGGTTGTTTCTCTGCTTTTGAAGTTTGTTGTTTATGTTAATACTAGTCTGGTTTGTTAGGTTTGGCTGGGAAGGGAAGAGGTGGGAAGTGGAGGGGGCTCTCACAAGAGCCAGTTGACAGTTTGCAGTGCAGGATATGTTTTATGTACAGGGGCTCATGTTAAGCAGTTGAGCTCAAACAGGAATCGAAGCAGATCTTGGACAGACCCTTTGGCTCTGAATGATTTTGAACAATGCACTGTGCAGCAACTCCCTGGCAAGTGCTGTGGGCCCTGTGTGCAGCTGCAGGTGGGACTCGCAGACTTTCTGAGAAGTGTCTAGAGCCACTGGACCATGAACCTGTACAACATGGCACGTCGTATAGTTTGCGGATAGAGACCCTACCTCAGTTTCACATGAAGTTGTCCTGGACAGTGCACTTTTGCCAGTGTTTCTCCATCAAACATCAGCTATGATCCCCTTTAGCAATTTACTTTCTGTGATTGTCTTTATATCTCCTTTGTAAAGGATTTAACACACCTCTTTTTTTAGCAACATAATGTAGTGTAAGTTATTAGTTATAACTCTTACTGACTAACTAATTTGCATTGTGGTGACCCATGCTTACTTAAGATATGACTTTACACATATGCAATTGCTAAATAGTCATTGGCAGAGCTGAAATGCATACACTAGCAGGATTATTTTTTGCAAACCATTCATTCTGTTTGCATGATATATAAATGGATAATGAGCTTTATATATGTTTTATCCATTAATTATTTGATAGTTTGTGCACAAGTCGATTGTGGGAATTCAGAATTCTCTGTTCAAACTGTGTGATTAGTCGCAGTTTGACTTGCATTGTCTTGTTTCTGTTCCTTTATTGGAGGATTTAAATTTGGGGCTCAGTCTAGCTAGGTGCTAAATGAGTCCGCACTACAGGAGGACAAGTCCTGGCCAGAGAGTCTTCACCATATTTATGCAGAATGTTAAAATGAAGCATAATTGTAAAATCATATCATATTTAAAAAAAATTCTAATTATCTGCAGCAGATAAAATCCATATTATTATGATTTTTACATTCTCGCTTCTAAGTGATATTCATCTATTTAAAGGAAAGTTAAAATCTGTTGATTAATCAGTGATAATCCAGGATTACCAAACATCCTGCACTTTATTTTTTTAGTAGCAGGGAGTGCTTTAATGAGAAAGGTCCTAATGTAGATTAAGGCATTAGCCATGCTGAGATCCTCCCATATCTCCAATGAAATTATGACAGTGTCAAAGGAACAATTTGCATAATCAAAACTCAAAAACAGTTAATTGAACTGCACCCAATTATCCTCAGTATATTATTAAAACATAAAAAAGTATGCAAGACAATTGAGATATACTGAACATTTTCCCTACCTGAGATTGCACTGTAAGTGGCAGTTCCAGCAAAGTGGTACATAAATCATAAATAAACCTGAAGTCAAAGACTTTACTCATGTGAATGAGTAAAGGTTTGTAAAAACAAGGCGCTAACTACACACAATATACAGGCAAATAGCAACAAAATACTATGATCTAGCTGAATGAAAGCATTTCTCTTACCTGGTGGTTAAGAAACTTCATCAAAAAATTCTCCATATCATGCCAGTCAGTAATCCTCTGTATGAAGACACAATGGAGCCACAAACATATCACAATGTTAGAAAAAAATAGAAGATACGATTTACTCCCTCTGGGGGGAAAAAGTTAAAATGACAGTAATGACCCATTCATCTGTCAAAGAAACTAAACATTTAAAACCCTGAAAAAGCAGATGAAGGAAACCCATGCTTCCTGTCCAATGGGATAAAACAATATTAATGGATAAAAGGATTGGGTTTGTTTTCTGCTTAATGAAGAATCCTAGTTTTCAAATCTCGTTGGATTTTCTGAGCCCAACAGGATTTTCTCCTCAGTAGTCTGAATTTACAAATCGAGGGGAGTCATTTAATCATCTAGGTCTTACTTTAATTCAGATGCAGTGTGTGCCCAGGGAGGCTTTTCTCTTGTAACTGAGAGTTTGAAGACTAAAGAAATGAAAATGCTATTGGTATAATGTGAATTTTTATGTACAATTAGCTTAAGGTATTAATATGAAAAGTAGATAGTTGCATCTAATGATTTTTTGGAATAATCTGAACCATCTGCCTCAAGATACTAAGAGGAGTTCACCACTTTAATCCAGATTATGGCTGACAAACTGTTTTTGGCATCCACGTTTCAGTAGCATTGCGCCCTTGAAGAGCGGGTGAAGCTGTAGAAATTCCCTAGCTGAAGAATTTGTTGTTTCTTTTCAGGAACATTATTTAAATTTTTGCTGTTTCTTCTCCCTGCCTCAGGAAGAAAATGGCTTTTTTAATGAAAAGCATGTTAAGCAGCCAGGTAAAGAATTTAGGCCTTGGTGGTGGAGGTGAGGAAAAGACAGAAGAAAGTAGTCCTTCTGACCCAGCTGCAGCAGCAGGAATGACTAGAGAGGAATATGAAGAATATCAAAAGCAAATGGTTGAGGAGAAGTGAGTACACGTTCCCTTATTATCAATGTTGACTTATCCAGGATGACCTGGTTCATATGAGAAGAACTGCTGAAAAAAAGGCAGAAAAGTATTCCCTCCTCTTTCTTTTTTAGCAGAAGGCATTTTGCCTTTGCTGTACAGTGTCTCTTAAACAAATACTAAGATGTTTTGGATTATGGCATCACCCTTCATCTGGAATTTCTTACTTCCAACACTCAGGGACATAATTTGATGTGCTGAACTAATATGCAACTGTTTTTGTTTTCTGTTGCTGTATGAGCAAGGTAATTTCTTTATTTTTTTAAAGTCTAGGTATGCCAGTGTCCTAAAGGAGGTTGTAATCCTAAAGTGTTGAAAGTGATATGGTCTCTACTTTTTTAGAACACTACGTCCAATTTGCATACACTATTTAATCACAACCTTGTCAATTTTATGTCATTTTTCAGTTGCCTCCAATGCTACTAAATGGTACAGCTCAGTAATTTTAATTTGCTAATAATTACAATGCTTGACCATGTTCTGTGATATAAAAGTTGTATCAATATTGTTTAACTATTAATTAACAACAGATTTTGAACATATCATTTTTAAGGCACATAAAATTATAAAGGAAACCCTTTATAAACTCTGAATTGCAAATCATTGGTGTATCTATTTCACTAATGATCAGTTGCATAATGGGTGTCTAAATCCTACATTTAAGATGATTATAGGTGAAAGGTTAATGACTTACAGAATTTAAAGTATCCAGGTCTATATTTAGCAATAGCTGCTTCCATTATAAAGTCCTGAACCAAATGTAATTTGTTTGAAAACTAAATTTTAAATGTTGCCTGCTTTTATTATGAACTTTATAGAGGGAGAATTAAAGAAAAATAAATAAATTGGCTTAAAAAAGCTGGTGTGCTCGAAACAATAAGCCAAACAATAATTCTAAGGTTAGGGCAAGGATTTGAAAAAGAAAATCGTGTTCTTTCAATGGTGTTTTGAGTCTTTGTGTTTAATATTAGATGTCAAGCTGTCTTATAGGTGAATTACCAAACTATATTCCTTTCACTGCAAATGGGAACTATAGTTATGAATACTTTAGTTTATTCACACAGAAAAAGTGAATGACGGAACTGAACACTGCAGTTATAAATGTGTCTGTCAAGCTTTATCACAAATAAGAGACCTGCTTTTACTGTCAGCCTAGTTTTACTCCGTGCTGCAACTACACAGACCAGGGATCTACAAGGTTAGATGATGTGAAAAAGGTTGTACTATGAGCCAGTGGCTCAGACTGGATTAGGATCCTTCCTGTGACCCTCCTGGCTTCCATCTTTTTTCTATAACCTCTAACAACACAGCTTTGCATGTAAGAATGCTTTAGTTACTGTTTGTCAGGACTGCATGTAATACGTGTGTGTGAACAAATGAAAGATTTGCTCAAGGTTGAAAGGGTTCCCTAATGGGTCCAATAATGCATTATCCTATATTACAGAGTGTAAAACTAGAAGAACTCAGTTGATTACCTGCTGTATATCTTGAGGTACCAAGTATTGCACAGATTTCTTGTAACGATCCCAAGGACTTTGTTTCCACCAAATATTTTGATCCTCAAAAACACAGGAGAGGCAAGGATGTGACAACGAACATGACCTCTGCAAATGGCAGCAAAGCAACTGGGCGAGCTTGCCTGGAGGGATCATCTGGGTATATTTACCTTGGCTTCAGAGGAAAGCAAAATACTCACAAAGGCCTCTCTCCTTCTAACCAGAGGAATATTTCTTTCCATGTGATCCTGGACATGTGAACAAGGTGCACCAGTTAGGCGACCAAGGGTATTTTCAGTACAACTTAAGAGCACAGCACGAACATATTTAATATCCCATCATCCACTGTGGCCAATCTCCTTATGCCTTAGAAGGAGGAGGGAAGGCCTAAAAAAGGAGAAATGAATCATTAAACAGCGCTCATGTGAACATGATGTTTTCATTTTACTTAAAATTTTGAGGTGCCAACATTTTTTCCCCTGGAATTGGAGTAAAAAGAAATATTTTCCATAAAACAGAATACTAGAAAAATTTCCATCAGGGACAGTTTTCACTTTGGAATTTTAAAATTTGGGTTGCAATTTGAAATGTTGGGGACTACATTTTATTTTATGGGCCTTTTATTTTCATTTATGTTATATTTATAGTATTTCACAACATGTTATGACCCATAAGACTTGAGGTATTCTATTTTTTAATTTTATTTTATTTTAAAAATCCTTAAGGGCAGCTGCTGCTTAGTGCTGAAGACAACATCATTTCTATATTGAAGTGTCTCTGATGTCTTTCAACAATTGTCAACATACCAAACTGTTTCATTATTCTACAAATTAGGTACTGCTATTGCTGTGACAGGAAATGATGTGAAATAATATACAAATGAAAAACTTGAAGTGACATTTTGAAAAGACAA